>JARYGA010026284.1:0-26140 GCA_030545235.1 Helianthus tuberosus
GTGGTCAGTAAAGTTAAGTGCTTATGATTTAGTATATGAACCTAGAAATGCCATAAAATCTCAGGCTTTAGCTGACTTTGTGGCTGACTTTAGTAGTGACATTCAGGATGAGGTAGACCTAGAAGTTCAACAGTTAGGAGAATCCTCAGGATCCTGGACATTATATACTGACGGTGCATCTAATGTAAAAGGAGTAGGATTAGGAATACTACTAAAATCGCCACAGGGGGACATATTACCCCAGGCTATTAGGTGTGAATTTCCTGCTACTAATAATGAAGCAGAGTATGAGGCTTTAATTGCAGGATTAGAGTTGGCTAAGAGCATGAGTATCAAAAATTTGCAAGTATATGTTGACTCTTTGTTAATTACTAACCATTTTAATGGATCCTATGCAGTTAAGGGTGAGAAATTAATCGAATATCTCGATATTCTCAAAAAATTAGCAGGATATTTCGATGTTTTTATACTTGAACAGGTACCAAGGGAGGATAATGCTGAAGCGGATGCCTTAGCAAATTTGGGATCATCGATCAAGACACCTGAAGGGACGCAAATACCAATATTACATGTCTTATATCCTGCAACGAATCCTCAGGATAAAGAAGTAGCTGGTATTCAGGATCCTGGAGTAGAACATCCTGAAGAGGATCCTTAATCCTGGACGGCTCCAATCATGAGATATCTCAAAGAAGGACACATCCCTGGAAATGAAAATCCTAAGGCATTTAGGATGAAGGTATCACGATTCACTATTATAAATAATATTTTATACAAGAAATCTCTTGCAGGACCGTATTTGAGGTGCTTGGAGGATCCTGAAGCCAAAGAAGTACTTCAGGATATATATGAAGGGGATTGTGGTAACCATGCTGGGGGCAGGTCGTTATTCTCAAAAGTGTTAAGGACAGGATATTATTGGCCAACAATGAGAAAAGATGCCGCAGAATATGTTCGAAGATGTGACGCATGTCAAAGACATAGTAACATACTGCATCAGCCGGCTGAACCATTATATCCTATTGTTTCCCCTTGGCCATTTATGAAGTGGGGTATGTATATAGTGGGAAAGCTACCAAAAGCTCCGGGAGGAAAAGTCTTTATGCTAGCAATGACGGATTATTTCTCTAAGTGGGTTGAAGCAGAAGCATTTGTTCAAGTTAGAGACCAAGAAGTAGTATCCTTCATCAAGAGGAATATCCTGACCAGATTCGGAGTACCAGCCGAGATAATCTGTGACAATGGTTCTCAGTTTATAAGTAAGAGGACTACTTACTTTTGCAAGAGTTGGGGAATCAAAATGATTACATCTACTCCGGTACATCCTCAAGCAAATGGACAAGCAGAATCCTCAAACAAGATAATTGTCAATAACTTAAAGAAAAGGCTTGGAGCCAAAAAAGGAAGATGAGCAGAAGAATTACCCTTTGTTTTATGGGCTGATAGGACAACGGTAAAGAATGCAACAGGCCAAACCCCATTTTCGTTGGTGTAAGGAGCAGAAGCAATGATTCCAACGGAAATGACAATACCTACTGCAAGATCTACCTTAAGTGATCCTGAGCAGAATCCTGAAGCCTTGAGTCAGGATTTAGACACTATAGATGAAAAGAGAAATGCGGCAAGACTAAGGATGGCAACATATCAACAGAGAATATCCAGGGCATATAACAAGAATATTAGAACCAGAAGATTTAAGGTTGGAGATTGGGTGTTAAGAAAGGCTTTTCAGAATACTACTAATCCTGCCAATGGCAAATTAGCTCCAAAATGGGAAGGACCATATGAAGTTGAATCAGAAGCAGGGAAAGGAGCATACAGACTCAAGAATATGGAGGGGGATATGCTACCGAGGTCTTGGAATGCTATACACCTTAAGCTCTATTTCAAGTGAGTTTAGAATTTAATTTCTAGCTCAGGATGGTATGAATTCTATCTTTTTTAAATATGTTTGGTTTAATTTGTTATTCGCAACCCAATACTGACTTAAGCATCGGAGGGGTGTTATCCAAGCTAACACCCACCTTAGTTTACAATTGTTTTGCAAGATATGTTTCAGGATATAGTTCTAGGATATGTACTCAGGATAACTCCGAAGATTAGAGGATTGGCCCCCTCTCTCACGTTTAAGGGATACTGATCCCTTCACAGGTTTAAAGGTATTCACCTTTCTTCCGAATTGGGTTTAAACACCCCGCTTGGAGCGCAAGTTATTCAGGGATAGTTCAAGGTGGCGGGACCAGTCCATGTAAAAGTGGCTGACAATTTCGTTACTGTTGGCTATATTCCGAATCCTAAAGGTATATGAGGATTGATCACCCTCTCTCACGAAAGGGTATTTTCATACTCTCTAAGGTTTAAAGGTTTTCACCTTTCTAAGTCTTGGAGTTTATACACTCCCGCCTGTAGCGCATGAAAATTTGGGATTTTCCCCAGTATACGAGGGATTTATCTCCAGTACATCCTTGGGTTTTGCCCTTGGGACGTAAAAAATTGCCTATGGAAACTGACATTCAGGAGATTTCTAAAGTATTTGAAGACATTGTACACAGGGGACATTCCCACCAAGGTGGTGGTGTAAATCTAAAAGGATGAGGTTTGGAACTAATGCACTAAGTACCTTGCACAGGGGACATCTTCATTAAAAGAGTTGCGAAGGGATTGAAGCTTGGTAATAGGTTTATACCCTATTTCTGGTATGATCTTTCCTTTGTAAACATCGTCTAAGTTTTTAGTAACATTATGTTTTATAAAAGGATAAGTATCCTGATATATTCTCAAAGTCTTTTTCAGAATATTTGATTAGGGTGTTTGAAACTAGTGTTGGTTTGGAACTTTGATCATTTAAATATTATCAAAACTTGGCTTTGAAAAGATAGACTGTTTTTCACACTCTAAAGGAATTTTTACAAAGTTGAAGGAACGTTTGGAAGTTCTATCTAATAAAAGGCTTTTGCAGTATATCGCTGAGCATACTGATCAGGATATTTTATAAGATAACAATACAAAATCTTTACAAAGCTAAGAGTCACACCAAGTAATGCAAGGTAACAGAAAATAAGCCAAAAGATAGTTATATTATTAACAAGTCAAAAGTTGTGCTTTTGGTTTCACCTAAAACCAAGGCCCATCCGCCAAAAGCACGATCAGTTTTTACCATATTTGTGTAACGGTTGCAGGGTATATCTCAAAACAGGACCTGGCCACCTACAACCGTTATCACATTCAAAACAAGTTATACTAATTGATGACCAAGGGCTTCGTCCTAAAACCTAGGACCCATCCACCTTTGGCCATCACATTGTTCTAGTGCAGGAAATGTAAATTGTTCAAAGACAGGAAAAGTAAATTGTTTATGCGACCACAACCATGAAATTAAAAAGTGGGCTCCGGCCTTGGCACGTGTATCCATCATCGCCCACTCTGCTACCTAAGGGGCAGCACCCTCTTGAACAGCAACCTCTTCCCCGGCATCCATACCAGCATCATCCTCGGGATTCTTCTCAGTATCCGCAGCAGCATCCTTTTCACCAGCATTCTTTCCAGCATTTGCCCCAGCATTCTCAGAAACATCCTTTGAAGCGCTAGCATCCATTGCTTTGGCAGACTCTTCCGTAGCAGATTTGACAGGAGGCTCCACAGGATTTCCCCCGAGATCTCTTAACTTCGCCTCCCAGACCTTGATGTTCCAAGAAGGGCATTGCAAACCCAAAGCCATTGCCTCATAAGCCATTTTCAGCCTGGCCTGGAGAAGGGAGATCACGACGGAATTCTTGAGGCTTTCTCGGTATGAAGCCATGGCCTGTTCGTGTTGGAGTTGGGCTGCGTCAGACTTGGCTTGAGCCTCTTGGGTGATCTTTTGGATGGCAGCTTGGTGATCCTGAGTCATGGCCTTATACTTAGCTTCATAGTGTTCCGATTTAGCGGTGGCAATTGCTGCTTGATCTGCAATGGTGGCCTTGGCCTTTTTCAGCTGGCTTTCAAGCATGACGTTGGAGCCACATGCGTCCTCGTAAAGGAAGACCAGGCGTTCAAGGCCCTGCAAGGTGATACCACAGGCATTGTTCTAAATAAACATTTCTATTAAGTATATAATGCAGGATACAGATCAGGATACCAACCTGGTTAAGGAAGCCGGTCATAAATGTGCTGGATTCTGTGAACCCGTGGTTCTCGAATGGGAATACATGTGGTGGAGCAGAGGTTTCGACTTCCTTTCTTTTCCGGGAGCTGGAGGCCCGGGTCCGAGATGCAGGGGGAGCTTTGGGAGCAGCGGAGGTCTTCGAACTGGTGAGTTTTGGGGTAACAGATGATTTCGGATTAGATTCTTGCTTGGCAGGATCAAGGCTGGAATAACTATCCAGTTCATCGAGTTGGAAGCCTTCGAGGTTAATAATTGGCACTGCACAAAGGAAGATGTTTTAAACTTGTTATGTTACTGTACAATAAAATAATAATCAATTCCGGAAATGATACTTACCAGACATGTTGGAACTTGATCTTTGACTTGAGCTTGTGAGTAACAGGTTAAAGGTTCTTTCACCCTCTGGAAGCTTGTAGATCTCTTCTATCCTCCCTTCCGATTCAGCACTAGGAGGAGCTAGTTCTTTAAAGTTTGCTGCAAGAAAAGAAACAAAAATATCAGGATGATGATTCAGGATAAAGGTTTGGGATATGAGTGGGGATACTCCTAAAACCCTAAGTCCTACCAGAAGTCAACCATCTTTTAGGGAGGTCAAAACCCTTATCGATGGAGTCTCTTTTCACAAAGAAAAATTTTCTTGTCCATTTATTCTTATTCTTGGTAGCCTTAAGAATGAGGGGGTTGCTGGAAATGGAAAAAAGGAGAAATCGGCTGGAACCATGTGACCTTAGACGGTAGGCCATCGGAAGGTCTGCAATGCATAGATCAGGCATATGGCGAGCCTTAATCTACTCCAGAGTAATTAACACACGCCAAACCACAGGCATGATTTGGGCAAAACTAAGACCGGTAAGCTCAAAGAAGCGGGATATGAAGGGAGAAAATGGATATTGAAGCCCTAATGAAAAAGGATATGCAAAGAAGCAAACCCATTCGTCGGAACAAAAATCCGACCGGACCTCTCGGTCGAATGGACGGAAGATTGTCCCGACGGGAAAGGCACCGGAAGCTCTTAGGGCTGCGATGTCGGAATTGTCGAAAGAACACACTTCTTTAGAAGGATTCTGAAGCAAGTTTTGTTTGTAGAAGGGGGAAACCGAGTCCGCCACTTGTGATCTGGTACGAGTCGCCATGAAAGAACACAGTCGGAGAAAAGAAGAATTAAAACAAGGAAAATAGAAAGGGCAGAGAGGAAAATACCTGATGTCCACTTGAAGATAAGGATAACTATGATAAGGAGTCCCTCGGTTAATATAGGATGAATATAGGGGGGTATAGAGTAAATAATGCTTTGGAAGTTGCACCGCTGTCATTTCAAGAGTCTAGTCATATTAATAGCCTTAAGTTATGAGGTGAAACTTTTGAAATATATCCGTTGGATTGGTATCCCAACCGATATATTTGGGGACAATTGTTAGGGGTCATTTTCTTAACATACGTATCCTGACCAATATCCTGCCTTTGTTTGTTAATTTGTGACCAGGATGCTGGAAGAGGATATTGCTAACATCTTGGGCGATATCCTGAGGTTTATAGAATTAACCACGTGCAGGTTAAAGGCTGAGACTTGCTAACGGTCAAGAGGACTTCTTCTCTTCAAGACTCGGACGAGTTTGTTGAAGGAGAGACGTTGAGCCCGAGAGACCAGGTCTACAACGTTCGATGAAGGAATATTCGGTGGATCCCGGAACTTTAGGATAGTTTGTTATTTTATCTTTACTATAAATAGATGAGGTCGGATCAGTTTAAGTCACACAATCTACACTTACACTCTCGCATACTCTCATTTTCTAGCTCATTGCAAACACCACACTTGTATTCAAATTTCGTTGTAACACTTAGTCGATCCGCACCACATCCTGCACTGTATCCTGATATTTGAAGCAATAGAAGAACAAGGCAGCTGCGATTGTCAGCTCCCGAGGTTTTATGCCGGCGATCTAGATTGATCAAGGGCTTTCCTCGTACATCTCGTGTCATTTACTTTACTTTTGCTCATAGTTTGATCTTAGATACAGCTCTATATCCTGAGCCGTATCCTGAATACTGATTTTCTAAACAACTTAACAAGCACATTTTTAATTTACTTTCTAGCACACTACCTCACTTTACTAATTTGATCACTTAATTGCTTCGGTAATTTTTGACCAAAACAGTGACCATAAGGTATAACCTCGGAAGGTTATTCCCTATATACTATGGTCACCTAATGTGTTTGGTCGGATCCTAAAGATCGACCAAATGGGTCGGGTTCGAAGGTATAAGCGATTTATTAGATCGCTTACCCTTACGACCCTAGACAACGTGGTAATCAGTAGGCATAGTCACAAGGGACTATAACCATCGTGATTACGCTCACGTTGCGAAGTTCAAACGAACTTCGCATTGACCATAAACTGGTCAACGCAGAAAGTCAAACAAAGTTTGACTTTCGGACTCGAAAAGCAATAAAAGAAAGAAGGAATACTTACAAAGGGTCCCCGAAAGCTAATCTTGATTCAAGTAGCTCAGGTATGAAACAATGGTTTCAACTTAGAGCTTCTCATATCAGATTCTTGTGGGTTTTGCAATGAATGGGGTTGGGTATTAATAGTATTCTTCGAACCGTTAAGATCGTTTCTTGGAGAAGAGGGAATGATCACATCCCTACACTTGTTGGCAATCTCATGTACATCATATTGGCCCCCCATAAGCAGGAAACAACACTTGGAATTGGATTGGGAGTGCTAAACAGCTGTTAAAAATGGCTTTTGCTGATCAGAAGGGGCCTCGGGTGACGCCAAGGGGGCTAGGTGTTACGCTAAGGTCCCTCTGATCAGCAACCAGTTTCCAAAGTTTCCAATTCAGTCCCCGTTGTGTATTAAGGCCATTTCCGACATGTTTAAGGCTCGTGAAGCCATTTTCAAGGCCCTAAAATGATGCCTAAACATTGTGGACATGAAACATGCTCAAAAATATCCCGGATGTCGGTTCGTTTGGTCGTACAAATGGATTTTTCTCAAACCAAACACTAAAATAAAATATTTCAGTGCTTACATAAATTTTTGGATGTCCGGATGTATTCAGAACGTAAGTTATGCGCGAAAATGCAAACTTGTGCACTTTTTGACGCTTTTAGTCCCTGAATGGCCCAAAAGTTTATTTTAGCATACCGAACCCCTCAAAGCCTATTTCTAAGCTATGTAAAGGATATTTATGGTATGTTTAACTTATGGTCATGTTCCAAAATGTTCGTTACAGTTCAAATTGGCATACTTTCGTAGTTTGTCAAATTTAGTCCCTGTAGGCAAGCCTTCAAAACTTATTTCTAAGTTATGTAAAGGTTATTTAAGGTATGTTAAGTATATGTTGATGTTCCGGAGTATTTGTCACATTAAACTGAGTACGTTTACGCATCAGTTTGCTTATAACTCTCTAGAAAGTGATATAGAGTTTGAAATTACACAAAAGTCAAAACATGAAAAATGTCAAACATAAATAAAAAAACATTGGGATCAAATAAGTTTGTTTTATTGATAACCGAACTGTTCACAATGATTACAAGCACAGATGTTACAGTCTCCCGTACTTGTGGAAATTTCGTCCCGAAATTTATTTAGAGGAAACTCGTGGGAGAAGATGCGGATATTTCTCCTTCACTTGATCTTCGCGTTCCCAAGTAAACTCGGGTCCACGTTTAGCTTCCCAGCGAACTTTGACCAAAGGAATGCGCTTGCGTTTGAGCCACTTGACTTCACGTTCCATGATTTCCACTGGCTTCTCAACAAATTTCAGTGTTTTATCAACACGAATTTCGTCAAGCGGTATGTGGAGGTTCTCATCAGCTAAACACCTCTTGAGATTGGACACGTGAAAGGTTGGATGAACATTTCCAAGTTCAGGAGGTAACTCAAGTCTGTAGGCTACCTTACCGATTCTTTCGACGATCTTGAATGGTCCAACGTATCTAGGTGCAAGTTTTCCTTTCTTTCCAAATCTGATCACACCTTTCCAAGGTGAGACCTTAAGTAATACTCGATCACCGACTTGAAATTCCAAGGGATTGCGTTTTGGGTCCGCGTAACTCTTTTGGCGGCTTCTAGCTGTCTGAAGGTTATCACGAACTTTCTTAATCTTATCAGTTGTCTCTAAAATGAGGGCAGGTCCAGTAAGCTGAGCATCGCCGATCTCATTCCAGCAGACTGGTGAACGACATTTTCGACCATAGAGAGCTTCGAAAGGAGCCATTTTGATGCTGGTGTGATAACTGTTGTTGTAGGAGAATTCAATTAACGGAAGATGTGAATCCCAACTACCACCAAAATCGATCACACAAGCTCTAAGCATATCCTCCAGAGTCTGGATTGTTCTTTCAGATTGACCATCCGTTTGCGGATGATAAGCTGTGCTCAGATTAAGTTGGGTCCCCATAGCAGATTGCATGGTTCTCCAAAAATGAGAAGTGAAACGAGCATCTCTGTCAGAAATGATGTTCAAAGGAACACCATGTCGAGCTACAATTTCATCCACATAGATTTTAGCAAGTTTGTCAGCAGGAAAATCCTCACGGATTGGCAAGAAATGCGCTGACTTAGTAAGACGATCAACAACTACCCAGATGGCATCATGACCTTTCTTTGTGCGCGGAAGTTTATTAATGAGATCCATAGTAATGTTTTCCCATTTCCAAACTGGTATCTCTGGTTGCACCAATAAACCAGAAGGACGCTGATGTTCAGCCTTAACCTTAAGACAAGTAAGGCATTTTGATACATATAAGGCAATTTCTTTCTTCATACTAGGCCACCAATACTGAATACGAAGATCCTTATACATTTTATCTGAGCCAGGATGAACAGAATAACGAGACTTATGGGCTTCATCCATAAGCAAGGTGCGAAGGTTATCTTGGCTTGGGACCCACAAACAGTCCATGAAGTAATACGATCCATTGTCCTTCAGTTCCAGATCAGGTGTTATGTGATAGGGAAATTCCTTATCCATTAAACCTTGTGAAACACAAGATTGTTGATCCTGAGAAATGTGGGCTTGGATATCAGATCGAGCTTGAATAACAGATTGAAAACGAACACAATGAAGCTTAGTACGTTCCTTGCGACTCAAAGCATCGGCCACGACATTCGCCTTTCCAGGATGGTAGCGAATTTCGCAGTCATAGTCGTTTAGAAGCTCGACCCAACGTCGTTGCCTCATGTTGAGTTCTTTCTGATTGAAGATATGTTGAAGACTTTTGTGGTTCGTGAAAACCACACATTTTGTTCCATACAAATAGTGTCTCCAGATCTTAAGAGCGAAGACAACTGCACCCAACTCAAGATCATGAGTGGTGTAGTTTTTCTCATGTATCTTCAACTGCCTCGATGCATATGCTATGACTTTGTTCCTTTGCATCAGAACACAGCCAAGACCCAATTTAGATGCATCACAATAAACGACGAAATCATCATTGCCCTCAGGCAAAGTCAGAACAGGCGCGTCGCAAAGCTTCTGCTTCAAAGTCAGAAATGCTTCCTCTTGTTTGAATCCCCAATCAAAGGGCTTGTTCTTCTGAGTTAGAGCAGTTAGAGGAACTGCAATCTTTAAGAAGTTCTCAATGAAGCGGAGGTAATAACCCGCTAGACCAAGAAAAGAACGAACTTCAGTAGGAGTAGAAGGTGTATCCCAATCCTTAATCGCACTAATCTTGGAGGGATCTACATGAATACCTTGTTCGTTGATAATATGTCCTAAGAATTGAACCTCTTTAAGCCAGAATTCACACTTGGAGAATTTGGCGAAAAGTTGCTCTTTCTTTAGGAGTTCCAGAGTAAGACGAAGATGTTGCTCGTGATCAGCTCGCGTCTTAGAGTATATCAAGATGTCATCAATAAAAACAATGACGAACTGATCCAAATAAGGCTTGCAGACCCTATTCATTAAGTCCATGAAAACAGCAGGAGCATTAGTCAAACCGAATGGCATGACTGTGAACTCATAATGCCCATAACGAGTGCGGAATGCTGTCTTGGGAATATCTTCTTCATGCACACGAAGTTGATGATATCCAGATCGCATATCGATCTTTGAAAAATAAGAAGCACCTTGTAACTGATCAAAGAGATCATCAATGCGAGGTAGGGGATATCGATTCTTGATGGTAAGCTTGTTAAGCTCACGATAATCGATACACATCCTAAAAGATCCATCCTTCTTCTTGACAAAAAGAACGGGAGCACCCCAAGGTGAAAAGCTAGGACGGATAAAACCTTTGTCAGAGAGTTCCTGAAGCTGCTTAGACAACTCTTGCATCTCAGACGGTGCAAGACGGTATGGAGCTCTGGCAATGGGATTTGCACCAGGTACGAGATCAATACGGAACTCGACTTGGCGTGCTGGGGGTAGACCAGGTAAATCTTCAGGGAATACTTCAGAATAATCCCGAACAATAGGAATATCTTGAATAGACTTACCTTTGCCTTTATCTGCTGTGACATGTGCCAAGAAGGCCACATAATTCTTTCGCAGATACTTCCGAGCTTTAAAATAGGACATGAGTTTGAGACCACCGGCAGGTTTCTCACCATGAACTTGTAGGATCTCGCCTGTCGAAAGCGGCACACGAACAATCTTCTCAAAACAAACTACCTCTGCGCTATGCTTGGATAACCAATCCATATCTACTATAACGTCGAAGCTTCCAAGTTGCATAGGCGTGAGGTTAATAGGAAAAAGATGGTCGTTGAGGTTCAACTGGCAGTTGCGAAGAACAGAATCAAGAACAATGGGTTCACCGCTAGCAACCTCTGCTGTCAAAGGTTTACCTAGTTTCGTTCTAGACACGCGAAGAAATGGCTCAAAAGATAATGACACAAAACTCTTATCGGCACCCGAATCAAAAAGAACAGACGCAAGCTGATTATTAATAAAGAACGTTCCGTTCACCACTTCATTGTCTGCTTGTGCCTCTTGTGCATTCATGTTGAAGACTCGCCCTCGAGCCTGAGCCTGATTCTGATTTGCATTCACCAATCTTGGGCACTGGTTACGGTAGTGGGTCAGATCCCCACAGTTATAACAAGAACCTGGCGGGTAGTGTGGTCGTGCAGCTTGACCTTGTTGCTGAGCAGGAGGCTGAGCAACTCGTTGAGCCGGGTTCTGAACTGCCCGATTCTGAGCAAACCGACAAACATCGGCAAGATGACCTGACTTCCCACAGTTAGTACAGAAACGGCACGGATGATGCGGCTGATGGTGACTGTTGCATCTATTGCACAAAGGTGCATTCCCTGTATAGGGCTTCTTCGCTGGAGGCTATGCGGGTTGGTTGGGAGCTGCCTGGTTAGCTTGGGCAGTGACAGCAAAATTTTGGGAAGCCTTACGTTTCCTTGACCTTTTCGAAGAACCAGAATCCTTACCCTTCTTGTTTGGACCTTTCTTGCTATCTTCTTTGTCAGACGCCTGCTTCTTACCATTGTCACCTTTTTTATGCAGCTTTCCCTTTCGAACCTGCGACTCAGTCAATGTCGCTGCTAACTCGATCGCCTGACGGAGTGTGGTAGGGTTACTACCAGTAATGATGTCTTGTACTGAGTCAGGTAGACCATCGATGTACCTTTCGATAGCCTTGTCGAGTGCGGTAACCATTGTTGGGCATAGCAGACTCAACTCCTCAAACCTATATGTATACGCCCGATGCTCACCACTATCTTGTTTCAAGTCATCGAACTCTCTCTCCAAAGCTCGCTGTTCATGACGAGGACAAAACTCCCTCATCATAAGGGCCCTAAGTTCGGCCCAAGTTTGTGCTAGAGCAACTTCTGCACCACGGTCTCTCATAACCCCGTTCCACCATGTGAGAGCCCTCTTCTGAAACACACTCGAAGAAAACTCGACCTTGCGATTATCCGGACACTGAACATGACAAAATGTGCTCTCCGTGCTCTCGAACAACTGAAGGACCCCAGTTGCTCCTTCCCTACCACTAAACTTGAGTGGTTTAGCCGAGTTAAAACTCTTGAAATTGCAAGGGGCATTGTTGTTGTTGTTGGCTTGGTTCCATTGAGCAAAGAGGTTCGGGAATTGAGCAGCCATTTGCTGCGCAATGATTTCTGCCAGTTCGGCAGTCGCTATCTGATTTTCGCGTCGAGGAGGTATTCTAAAAGGGGAAACATGAAAGGAAACGAGTGAGATGTTTGGGTGAAAAGAATGAGATGATGCAAAAATTGATAATGGCAAAGATGGTTGTCATTTGTTTGTTACCACAAGGTAAACAAACGACACATTGTGACTAATCAAAGTAAATGGGTTAAAAAATGATGTATCGCGAAGACATGCTCGCCCATAAGTGAACACTCACCCCAAGAGTTCCCAGGTAAGAGTGACTGGTCCGATTATGTGGATTTGTACGAACACTCTAGCCTTAGACAGAAAACCCAGGGTACATGCATTCACTCTTCCAGATTGCACGTGTTCACACTATTTAGAACCCAAAACTTTGACGAGATTTTGAAAATTTGAAAGGCACAAGGCAAAAAACTCAAACTGGAAGGATTCAAAACCTTACAACAGAGGGTTCAAAACCTAGTAATCAATCATCCTAGAACAGATGATTAGTTTTCAAAGCGGATTCGAACCTGATGTTCCCGTTGTGGTTATCACCTAAGGATAGGTGAAGTGCATGTTTTAAAATCTAAACACAAGATAACTTGTGTTGGGGTCCTAGAAAGGTTATAGTCTAGGTCAAAGCATTACTAATAACCTAATTCCCTATAACCATTGGCTCTGATACCAACTTTTCTGTCACACCCCGACCACGTAAAACATCAAATCATGGCGGAAATGTCGGGGAGTGTTGTAACAGAATTATTGTTTCACAACCATGGCATACAAAGTTATATTTTATTTATCAAACAAGCGAGTTACATTGTCTTTTAAACGAAGGAAACAAAGTACACAACATCAACAAAATTAATCTTGCTTCTTTTATTGTCACTAAGGCCCGAGTCCACCCTAGTGTATCCCGATCAAACCTATGCACCTGCTCCTGAAACACATGTGAAAATAGGTACGTCAGCATAAAAATGCCTGTGAGATACATAGGTTTTATGAAAATAGGATTCATGACTTGGGTTTTAAAAGAAAGGTTTAATAAAAATTAGTCATGAATCTTGTTAAGTGTTTTCTTTTATAAATCATATGAAAACTTGATAAGAAATCGGATTATATAAAAGAAAGGTGTATGGTTAATGAAATAACCAAGTAAAATGAGTTTATATAAAATAAACTGTTTTGTAAAACAATGTCTTGTGAAAAATATGTTATTTGTGTAAAAATGTAATATGTCTATACTGAAATGATTTAAATAACGCTACGATATGTAATATTATACAAACACTTATATATAGGAAGTACCAGCGGCGTATCCACCATATTTGTATCATATTACACACGCCTCATTACTCAAACCACTTACCCAAACCAACCACCAATGTATATTGTTCATGTATAAATCAATTGTCAAGTGTTATTGTGTAAACCATATCAGAATGTCCATGTCTAATGTAAATCACCAAATGTGTATATCAATGTCAAAATTTTTATGTTTAATGTAAATCATATAATGTTATCCAAAAATATCATGTATGGCATGTGAAATATATCAACTAAACCATAGGTAAAATGCACAAAAACAGGGTATTGAATTAAACATAGTTTAAGTCAAAGTTATGTTTTGTGGAACAAATGCATGCTATACTGATACAAACATCTATGCGGTATTGTTATAATGCATACATCCAAGCCTTGTGACTGTGGTGATAGACCTTTAAACAAATTAAAGGTTTATCTAAGTTATGTGTATCGAATTCGGTCATTCCTTCCATCCAAACATACCTAGGATGTCAGGAACGGGAGTTGTCAATTCCTATGGTACCACTACCTACTAACGAACGGCATAGCTAATGTTAATGAATGTATATTGTCCCATTTGAACAAACCAAATGTCATACCAAAATGTAAGCATGTGAAAACAATGCACTAAGTATGTAATCAAATGAACATACATAGCGTGAATGTAATGTAAAACAATGTACTAAGTATGCACACAACGGACATACATAGCATGAAATGCAATGTATAACAATGTACTAAATATGCACACAATGGGCATACATAGCATGAAATGTAATGTAAAACAATGTACTAAATATGCACACATTGGGCATACATAGCATGAAATGTAATGTAAAACAATGTACTAAATATACACACAATGGGCATACATAGCATAAACACAATGAAATCATGTACTATAAGTGTACTATTGAACATAACAAGCATATGATATGAAAACATGGAAAAGCATGAAAGTAACAAGTAGGCACATGTGTTTCACCCCAAAATGTTTGGAAAACAGTAAAAGAGGGGTCTATGTACTCACTTGAGATTGCTCAGAAGTCCTAAGATAACCACCAAGCAATGCTAGAGATCACGGAATCAAACGGCACCTAATATAGGTAACTATGTTAATAAACCGGACCTATATCGGAGGATCGGATAGAATGAGGGCTCGTAAACCAAATGAGTATGGGAACTCATGTAGTATGGTTTAACAAAGCCTACATACTAAATGAAACCTAGCCTAAGTGCTTACGACCCATTACGACCCGTTTAGGTGGCTTATGCTACTTTAACGCGTCGTTCGTGTAAAACGCGTTCGGAACGCCTAACTAGTCCTATGATAAGTAAAATATGCCTCTACATGTTTAATATTGTTGATAAATCAGTTTAGAGGTCATAGGTTATGTTACATATGCTTAAAAATGAAATTTGGCGTAAAAAGGGTATTTTGGTAATTTACCTAAGGCATATAAACTACCTATCATACAACTAACTAAACATCGTGACCATAAGGTATAACCTCGGAAGGTTATTCCCTATATACTATGGTCACCTAATGTGTTTGGTCGGATCCTAAAGATCGACCAAATGGGTCGGGTTCGAAGGTATAAGCGATTTATTAGATCGCTTACCCTTACGACCCTAGACAACGTGGTAATCAGTAGGCATAGTCACAAGGGACTATAACCATCGTGATTACGCTCACGTTGCGAAGTTCAAACGAACTTCGCATTGACCATAAACTGGTCAATGCAGAAAGTCAAATAAAGTTTGACTTTCGGACTCGAAAAGCAATAAAAGAACGAAGGAATACTTACAAAGGGTCCCCGAAAGCTAATCTTGATTCAAGTAGCTCAGGTATGAAACAATGGTTTCAACTTAGAGCTTCTCAAATCAGATTCTTGTGGGTTTTGCAATGAATGGGGTTGGGTATTTATAGTATTCTTCGAACCGTTAAGATCGTTTCTTGGAGAAGAGGGAATGATCACATCCCTACACTTGTTGGCAAGCTCATGTACATCATATTGGCCCCCCATAAGCAGGAAACAACACTTGGAATTGGATTGGGAGTGCTAAAAAGCGGTTAAAAGCTGTTAAAAATGGCTTTTGCTGATCAGTAGGGGCCTCGCGTGACGCCAAGGGGGCTAGGTGTCACGCTAAGGTCCCTCTGATCAGCAACCAGTTTCCAAAGTTTCCAATTCAGTCCCCGTTGTGTATTAAGGCCATTTCTGACATGTTTAAGGCTCGTGAAGCCATTTTCAAGGACCTAAAATGATGCCTAAACATTGTGAACATGAAACATGCTAAAAAATATCCCGGATGTCAGTTCGTTTGGTCGTACGATCGCGATGTTCGCTTAATTACGACGGAATGCGCATAAGCGCGAAAAACGATCCAAATTGCGCGACGAATGGATTTTTCTCAAGCCAAACACTAAAATAAAATATTTTAGTGCTTACATAAATTTTTGGATGTCCGGATGTATTCAGAACGTAAGTTATGCGCGAAAATGCAAACTTGTGCTCTTTTTGACGCTTCTAGTCCCTGAATGACCCAAAAGTTTATTTTAGCATACCGAACCCCTCAAAGCCTATTTCTAAGCTATGTAAAGGATATTTATGGTATGTTTAACTTATGTTCATGTTCCAGAATGTTCATTACAGTTCAAATTGGCATACTTTCGCAGTTTGTCAAATTTAGTCCCTATAGGCGAATTAACTTGTTTTTGCCATACCAAAGCCTTCAAAACTTATTTCTAAGTTATGTAAAGGTTATTTAAGGTATGTTAAGTATATGTTGATGTTCTGGAGTATTTTTCGCATTAAACTGAGTACGTTTACGCATCAGTTTGCTTATAACTCTCCAGAAAGTGATATAGAGTTTGAAATTACACAAAAGTCAAAACATGAAAAATGTCAAACATTAATAAACAAACATTGGGATCAAATAACTTTGTTTTATTGATAACTGAACTATTCACAATGATTACAAGCACAGATGTTACAACTCAAATCAAGTTGGTTATTGTTTATAAAATCTCGTTGCCATGATTCTTAACCTAAAACATTTGTTTAATTAAACCAAATCTAAAATCATCTCGTTAGTAAAACTTGTATGGTTTATATCATTTAGAAAAACCTCGTTGTGTGACATTGTGTTAAAATCGTTTGCCCAAGTGAACTAAATAATGCCACGGAATGTAATATGATAAAAACACTTATATATAAGAAGTACCAGTGGCGTATCTACCATGCTTTTATCATGTTACACCCGTCCCATTATCTAATCACATCCCAAAACCAATCTTTTGTTCAATTCGTTTAACTTGTTTAAATCGTTTAAATCATTCTCGTTTTAATTGTGAAAACTACTTTTGGTCGCCTCGCTAATAACATCCAAACCTTCGCAACTCGCCTATCACTAATCTCGCATTAACAAACCACCAAAGGGTAAGTTAACAATCACATATTCAGTCGTTACCCACATAACCCCCCACACATAACCATGGGTGCAGTCTGATAACGGGATTTGTCAGATCCTATGGTACCATAGCCTAATACTGGTCGGTTCGGCCAAAACTAATGAATGTTATTTGTTATGTAACTACGTCCAACAAGTTTGTTCACATTATCGAAATCGTTATTAATTTAATATAAACCACATTAATCATTTTTGAAACCATTGTTAAAAACATCGAAATCATTTAACACATATGAATCACCCCAAAACAATCGAAGACAGTAAAATAGGGGAACTATGTACTCACTTAAGAATGCTTAGAAGTCTTGAATAACAACCAAGCAAAGCTAGAGGGATCACGGAAATCAATCGGCACCTAATATAGGTAACTATATTAATAAACCGGACCTAAATAGGAAGATCGGATAGGATGAGGTTTCGTAAACCAAATGAGTATTGGAACTCATATGATATGGTTTAACAAATCCTACATACTAAATCGAAACCTAACCTAAGTGCTTACGACCCATTACGACCCGTTTAGGTAGCTTACGCTACTTTAACGCGTCGTTCGCGTAAAACGCGTTTGGACCACCTAACTAGTCCTATGATAAGTATTAGATGCCTTAACATGTCTAATAATGTTACCTAATCAGTTTAGATATAAAAATTTAGGTTACATATGCTTAAAATGAAATTATGCGAAAAAAGGGCATTTTGGTCATTTTCCTAAGGCATATAAATTACCTATCATACAACTAACTAAACGAAGTGACCATAAGGTATAACCTTGGAAGGTTATTCCCTATACAACTATGGTCACAAAGTATGTTTGGTCGGATCCTAACGATCGACCAAATTGGTCGGGTTCGAAAGTCTAAGCGGTTGTTTAGACCGCTTATCTTACGACCCTATATAAGCACTAAATTAAAGTGACGAGTTAAACATGTAAAAACATGTTTAACGAACTTAGAAAACAAGTTTGATATCAAAACAAAGGGTTTTGATACCCAAGAATAGTTTGGTTGCAAAAACGCATAAACGCGCATTTTGACTGAAACTATGACTCTTCACTATGCCTAATCAACGTGGTAATCATTAGGTATAGTCACAAGGGACTATAACCATCGTGATTACACTCACGTTGTGAAGTTTAAACGAACTTCGTGTTGACCATTGACTGGTCAAAGTAGAAAGTCAAACATTGTTTGACTTTCGCTTAAAAACACATAAAAGAATGAAAAAAAATACTTACAAAAGGTCCAAGCTTGAATATTTGAACTCAAAATTTCTCAGGTATAAAGTGGAAAAACTTGCTTGGATCTATACCGATGAGATTATATGCCGTCATGGCATTCCCCTTGACATAATCTCTGACCGCTATGGGTTCGCACTTGAATCTTAGCACGGCCTTTCATCCTCAGATGGATGGGCAGACCGAGCGTACTATTCAAACCCTAGAGGACATGCTCCATTCTTGTTTCATCGACTATGGTGGTCACTTGTAAGACCTCGAAAATTCACGCCCTATAATGTATTGACACGTGTCACAAGCTTGAACGTGTGAAAGTATACTATAGAGGGACTAAAGTTGACAAACATGGAAATTATGTGAGTATAAAGGCTCAAAGTGTCAACAATGGATAAATATATTCTAAAATAGCCCTACAAGTTGTTTATACCTTCAAACGAATAAATCATGGATCATACGAAGCTGAAAATGAAAGAAAGTGAGGAATTACAAACTACAGGGGTTAAATGTGTCAACATGTTTAAAGTATACCTCTGAGTGACCTTTTAGCAAACCCGAAGCTTTGTAACGATAAAATATACTCACTAGAATATGTGATAAAAATTTCATAAAGTTTCGTCATCATATGAGAAAGTTATGATCAAATCCGTATACGAAGGGTTAAAAGCGTCTACGTTGGAAATTATGACTTTTCGGGTGATTTCAAAGACAACCAAGGACTTAACCAAGTTTGTATAAGTCCTAAAGTCCTTGAAAATAAGGTTAGAGGGCTGAAATAGCAAAAATAGGACTAAAAACCACGTAACAAAGGACCAGGGACCAAAAGTGAAAAGTTCAAACTTATTTGGCAGGTTCTGACAGGCCAGGCGGCCCGCGTAAAAGTCCCTTATGGACTTACGCGGCCCGCGTCAGAGTGCCAGTATCATAAATTCATCACAGCTGCCTGTACAGCCGGTTTAACCAACTTAAGAAGGTTGTTTTCAATCCTATGGGATTGTTTGATGGTATATTAAAGCCTAGGGACACTTGTAATGATCTGGAATCATTCCTTAGACCTCCTTGGCATGATCTTGTTGAATCAAATTGCATATATAAGGGACTTGAGTTGCAACAACTTTGTTCATTCATTGTCAACACTCACAAGACTCACTTCTGGAGCTCTCTGGTCATCAAGCAAGCTTCCTAGTGATCATTAGTCGTGCTTAGGACTATTGTAAGTATGCTTAACCTCCTTTAACTCAGTTTTGCTTAGTTAATTAGCGTAAAGTCAAACCGTCGTGATTAAGATTTGACTTCGTCATTAATCTTAACCCCTTCAGTCAAAATTCAAATTGAAAGTACCTATGAGTTGGTAATTATGTGGGCAATAAACCCTTAAAAGGGCACCCTCTGATTCCCACTCTAACTAGGTCAATTGTCGAGTCAAACTTGATTATAAAAAGTCAACAGGAAGCCTATTTTCAAATAAATTCATAATTTGCAATGTAAAGGCTATGCAACCTGTTTTATCATTAATGTAACTTGGTAATTAATGTAAGAACATGTCTAAACATGTTCAACTCGACAATTTTCAGTTTAGGCTCGGTTCGAGACCGAAAGTCGCATAGTTTGACTTATGCTTTGACTTTCAGTTCTGACCCGTTTGAGCATGGTTTAGGAATGCCTTAGAGCTTTAATAGGACCAAGTTACCTTTAAGTATAACCCTCTGAGATTATACAACTTGGTTCATTAGTTATCCGATTCATATGCATGTTTCCGATTAATGCTTAAATGTTGACTATTATGCCCTTTTAACTATAAAACGTGATTTTTGAAAAAAGTGAAAGAGTAGAAACCTTAGTTACTGATTTATAAACTTGCACCTAAAGTTTGACATCAGTTTGAGGTCAAGATTAAGAGTTATGCTCATTAGCGTAATTTGAAAGCTTTATGTTAATTAAACGGCGTAATTTGCGTGTAGCCTATTTAAACCTACTTTTTGATACCAATATTTTTACCCACTGATATAAAATAATATTTTAGGATTTTTGGAGATTTTTATTTATTTTTAGGCTGAGCATAACTTAGAGTTCTAAGTATGATTCGGTTAATGCCGGTTTTGCCCTTTTAAGCCATAAAATGAGTTTTACAAATCCTTTTGACCCCAAACTTTTTTTCTACTGATCTAATATAATAAATAAAGCATTTTGAGCCTTCTGGAATTATAAAAATATCTGCTTTCCTTTGAAAACCCGGAAATGGCTCCAAATCGCCTTTTTAGGCATTTTTAACGCATAGTATGTATTAAAATTATTTTGTACACATAAGGTTTGATACCTACTGATATTTTAAGTAAATTATTATATTTTTATAGTAAGCTAAAGATTTAAACTCAGGTTTCCAGCTTTGACCTTTTTAGCCTATGTGAAATTACCAAAATGCCCTTAGGATGCATAGTTGGTTATAAAGGATAGATTTCACATATATATGATACCCTACTGATATAACCTAGTAAATTAAGTATTTTTACTGATTACATCAGACCCGAAACTCAGATTTATATTTAAACTCTTTTATAACCTTTTAAATGACCAAAATACCCCTACGGGGCGTAATTTATGATTAATTCCGTTTTGGGCATAATAGAAGATACTTTACTGATATCACAACATATTTAATGCATGTTAACTTAGGAAACTTGTATATGACTTTTATGGTTACTCGTTACGCACTTTTGGCGTTCGGATCGGCTTATGTAACTAGTTTACATATATTAGCCGAAACGGGTCAAACCATATCGTTTTCATCTCAAAATCCAAAATGTGCTTAGATTACCCATATTATACAATCTTTGAACTTGTCGGGTCTAAAACACATTCTATATCGGTCTTCGCCTTATCGTGCGTTTGAACCGTATCTTTCTGTAAGACTAACCGGTCTAACCTTGGGCTTACTTAAAGACCCGTTAGCATTCTAATTGATTATTTATACCATCATTCCAGACTAGAGCCTTCCGGTAAATGGTACCTACGCTTACTTAAGTGAATACGGCTGAGTTATTAAATTCTTACTATTTAAGACAGGAGCTAGCTCACGTAAATACTCTTAACTTATTTTCCCTATACGGGCTTGGGATACTGTATTATAATAATACCGCTTGGTCGGGTATTGAATATTTAATCTTATTATGGTTAAATTATTGAGGTAACCCGGTTTAATCTGTATTGTTTGAAATAAAGACCTTTAGGGGTTAATGACCATGTCCCGGATATCCTTGACATCATTGTGTTATAAAATGGCAACGCCTTATACACGGGGTGTAGGCATACACCTAACAGTTGTTTAAGGAAAAACGGTATCTCACTCTCTTGTGGGCCTATACTTGTGGCGTGTCTGTTAATCTGACTCGGTTTCTACATCGGGCCCTGAACGTATAACGAACATGTAAATCTGTATACAAGATTATAACTATAATTGTCCCAAGTTATAAAGAGTTTGTGCCTTGTGCATTCAAATCAATTTTTATTAAACCTTTTCAAAATGTGTCGGTTGAGTGTATTTACCAGTGAAAACTGACGTATTTTCCAAAAGGGTTAAGTGACAGGTACTGGACGTAATTGGCTGGAAGCTCAGGGCGTTAATAAGGAATCTTGCAAGTTCTAGGCGTCTAAAGTCTGTTGAATAATGTTTATGTTTTAAGATCCGCCTGTGGATCCTTTACTTTCCGTTGTAATACTGGATATTACTTTATCTTCGGATTGTAATATATTTACCTTTTGCTTCCGCTGTGCATTTAAATATTGTGTTGTTTGACTATGATGATATCAACTACGTCACGATACTCCCCACCGGGCCCACCGGTAATACGTGGAAAGTCGGGGTGTGACAGGTTGGTATCAGAGCCAACACTGAGTGAATTAAACACTAGTCTTTTGTGTTTAATCTCAGTTACACAATTGCACATTCTTGAGTCTAGACAAGAACATAGGACTAATCCTAATTCGTTTTATTTGTTTCTTTTGTTATTTTCTGATTAGCCCTTGCATGGGCGAGTCATTTTTGTTAGAAGTCCCGTTTAGGGCAACCACATATACTTGTTTAAGTTTTAATGGAACGATTATATTTAAAAATATCATTCCTATATTATAAGATCTACCATTATAATAAAATGGCAAAATCTAAAAAGGACAAGACCTAGCCATGTGTCACGTTAAGACCCGGCCAAGATGGCAGTTCCTCAATTTAGGTTCAGATCCTTATTAACATCCCAAGTTAGGATTGTTCTGCATTAATTATTAAAAAAGACTCTTAAAGGTAAAACCTAGCCTAATTGTCGTTGCAGACATGGCCAAGATGGTAAAACCTATTCGAAAGATTCAAACCCTTATTAACATCTGATATGTTATCATTAATGACAAAGATATGATTCGATAAAATCACATAAGTCATTCTAAATTGGGATGTTCTAAATTCCCTTATTTATATAACCATCCCTTATGGATGAAGCGCCCACGGGCTATAATTAGCGTCCTCTGAGACTAAAGACAGTAGTAGTCTTTGACTCTCTGTCAAGAAAAGGTAATGAACTTTGATTCAAACCTTAATGCCTTGATTCTCTGAAATCATGACTTATAAATTAAATTTGTCTACGTGACTAAGCCTTTTGTGCTATTATTAACTTACAATTTAGGATTATGATGAAGATCCTGAACAATTATATATATAGCAAATTAACTAATATGTGTATTAAAAACCATGGTTAATAAATCGTCAAGAACGATAGTACTATATAGGCTTCTAAATAAACCTTGTCCTTATTGATTTTATGTAGCAATTAAAGCTACATGGCTAGGTCAGAAGAAGTAAACAGTCATTCCCTGGAAAACCGCGATGATGAAAGGGTTAATATAACCAGAGGAGAGCTTCGTACACTGATTGATACAGCTGTATCTAAAGCTGTAGAGGAGCAATTTAGGGAGTATAGTGGGACTCATAGTAAAACCTCATCTGTACCCAATCCAAGTATGTCCCCAAGACTCATTCTGAGGCTCATAGCAAGCCACCCTCAAAGAAAGACGAGCCAAAGAAAGATGATGATCGACGTTCATCTAATGAACACAGTGTTCCATCCAAGAGGATAGTGTTTGATAACGAACCGCGTACCAAGTCCTGTACCTATAAATACTTTGTTTCCTGCAAACCCCGAGATTTCACTGGGGAAAAAGGGGCAATTGATTGTATGACCTGGTTGGATGAAATGGACACAGTTGTCGATATCAGCGGTTGTGCTGAGAGGGATGTAGTAAAGTATGTATCCCAATCGTTCAAGGGAGAGGCACTAGCATGATGGAAGGCTCTCATTCAAGCTGCTGGGAAGATCCCACTTTACAACATGTCATGGGAACAGTTTGTTGCTCTCATTATGGAGAACTACTGCCCTCAACACGAGGTTGAGAGGATTGAGTCAGATTTCTTATCATTGGTGATGACAAACTTAGATTATCAGGCTTACCTCACCAGTTTCAATACCCTGTCCAGACTGGTTCCTTACCTAGTAACACCAGAACCCAAGAGAATTGCTCGCTTCATTGGGGGTTTAGCCCCAGAAATCAAAGCCAGTGTTAAGGCTTCAAGACCTACTACATTCAGGTCAGCGGCAGATCTGTCGCTATCTCTTACACTCGATGTAGTCAGAAACAAGGCTGCCAAAGCCTCTGAAGATGGAAAGCGTAAAAGGGAGGATGAGGATTCTCATCGTTCCGATAGGAAGAGGAACTCTGAGGATAAGAAGAGTTCTGGATTTAGAAGAGACAGCCAGCAGACGGGTGAGAAGACCAGGTGCGAAACCTGTAGGAAATACCATCTCGGGAAATGCAGATTTGAATCTCAGCCTCTACAGTGTGGAATTTGCAAGTCTAGGGAACATAAAACCCTGGATTGCAAGAAGTTGAAAGATGCAACCTGTTACGGTTGCAACGAGAATGGGCATATCAAGACCAACTGCCCTAGGAATCAGAAGAAGCCCGAAGAAGCCAAGAAAACGAACGCTTTATGAACACCCAGGAGATGGTCCAGAATGATAACCTTATAGCAGGTACCTTTCCTTGTTAAGAAGTTTATACAGGAATTTATTGTTACTGGCACATATAATTCTATAAAACAATAAATGTTGTGAAATGTTGTCTCCGCTGATTAGGACTCCGGTCATTTAACGGGAGATAGAAATTGGCCGATGACACTATAGAAAATGCTCTAACAACTCTTAGATTGATATTTTATATCTATTAAGAATCACTTTTTTCTGATATCCTTATGGCAAGCATTCAAGCTATCCAAATTCATCACTATAATAAAGACAGATGTGACATTTTGATCCCCTGTCAACAAGGTGATGGATTAGGACCAAACTTTAAATGCCATTACAGGTCTTTTGTGACCTAGGCTAAGTAAAATTCATATATATTATATAACGTTCATTAAGAATGTTAATTCTATATTGGCCGGTATGGTTTAATGAAACCATGGTTAGTATATAAGACCATGAGGATGATGAATAGCAGTTGTCGGATCGCAACCAAGAAATTGATTCATTTAGTAATAGGAACCAAATCTTGAGTATGACAAACTCGGATAAGACATCAGTCAATCACGCCATTGATGAGGCGGCGCATGCTAATGATACTACAATTGTAACCTGAAGAAGTCCAAGGATGTTCTTCAAACTATGATAAGACGCAGCTATGGGAAAAGCTGTGAAGAAGATCATGAAAAAAGTTCAAAGAGCCGAATGCTACTTGCTCCAAATCCTTCGTAAACTATAAGTATAGCAAACTTTTAAAATATTTCTTAAGAACCATAGTTATTAAGTGAAGGCAAGAATCATAAGAACTATTTCTTCTGTTCTTGTCAAGAACCTTCAGTCGTAGAATTTTAGAAGTATCCTCTTTCTAGGTGTAATACGTCAAGACTTAGAATTGATATCTCATTGATCTCTAATGATTGCGGATACCAGACGGTATGATAAAAGCGTCATATGAGGATTGGTATATCTTAATATGTTCCATAGATTGCTTCCATGCCTTATCAGTATGGAGGTTTAATGCATGGGACCACAAGGATATCTCAATGGCCATATGGTGCTAAGGTCAACTATTGGTATTCAAAGATGATATCCAAAATGGAATGGTCCAAGTAAATGTTCCCGATTAAGGAATTCATGAAGTCGTAACCTAAATGTGTCACTTATTTGATACAGAATATGATTGATGAACTGAAGCCCGAGATTTGGAAATCTCTGTAACCTCCTTGTACCTTAATTATCTTCTCCTAAGATTACCCTGTTTACCCCTGAGAGGTAATTAGAGTTAAGATTAACATCCCACTTTGGGTTGGAGTGTTGTAGAACTCCGTGATTGATTATGGAATAATCGAAACCCTGATTAAGTAAACTTTAAGATAAGAAATTCATATAGTCTAACTCGATATTCCGAGAGTTAAATAAGAAATACGGTTCATTCTGCTTATGCATTGATTACCGCAACCCTAATTAGGCAGCGATTAAGAATCGCCATCAACTACCCAGGATCGTTGAGTTATTCAACTAGCTATAATGATTAGCTATTCCTTAAGAATAGTTTTAAGCAATGGTTGAGATAACCATCTCACCTTAAGATAAGCTTTTCTATAATAGTTGTATATAAGTACCAAGGTGGCTCCTTTGAAGACCTTGTATAGATGGAATGTTAAACGCCTATTGATAAGGACAATAGATTGATAAGTCCAATTATCAGGATCTGAAAGTTGCATTAGAAACAACAAATAAGATCATACAAATCCATAATCGATTGTAAGTTGCCAGTATACGGCAGGAAATCAAGGATTTATGAAAATAGCAACCCTCCTAGGTTCTTGTTAAAGAATAAGGTTC
>JARYGA010026285.1:0-31934 GCA_030545235.1 Helianthus tuberosus
CACTTGAGTAACATATGACTGGCTTTGGTTCTAGCCAAGGACCCTTATAAACGTGGCGCACCATGGAGGCATTCCGCGGAACTATCCTTAGTTTAATTTAGATTAACTTTTATGTTTTCTAGTTTAGTTTTAATTTTCAGGAATAAAACACACTCGGAATGGTGAAGGATACTAAGGGAAGCTTCAACCAACACCCCATGCACAAAAACACAGCCTCCCGACAATTTTTCTTCATTACAGCAAGTTCAGCATGGGCCGTTCTCAGCCAAAACGCCCCATGCTCAAGGTTCTGCAGAAAAACTCCCAGTTCAAGTAACTGGACACGGGGTGTATTCGCTAAACACGCCCCCGTGTCCAGCCTTCTATTACTTTCTGTTACTGGCAATCTGAACACGGGGTCGTGCCCGGTCACCACGGCCCGTGTCCAGATGCCTAGTAACATAAATTTTTGTTTTTAACACACCTTTTACACATTCAGTCAACCTAAAAACTTATTTTTGGGACACATTGAGGACAATGTGTAATTTAAGTATGGGGGGGGGGGATGCTAAAACTGTAATGCCCAAATTTCCTAATCCGAAAAAGTAATATTATCATACTATTATTTAACAAAATTCGGGCATGACCCGTTCGTATTATGAACAATTCCCTGTAAGACCAACTTGTAAGAACTTAAATACGACACAGCGGAAAATATGAACCCAAAAATTTCGTTCTTAAAAAAAGTCATATTAATTACATGAAGACTCAAATACAAAATATAATACATTCATTAGAAATGATTCACAATGTTACATTATATCAAGGCTTCATGACCTATTTAAAAAAACTATGTGACATTTCTTTCCCGTACAATCCTTGCTCTCAACTCGATCTATGTCCGCTTCACTTCGCTAGTGGTAGAGAAAACCCGTACGATACCTGTGGACACCACCAACAACTTAACCATTAGTCATTAATACAACGCACAACATCAAACTATGTAATAGAAGTTCATAAAGCATTCCATGAAGTAACCTTGGAATTGTCCAAGCGTATATCTTAAATATCATTAATCCATATCCTGTTGCAATTCTTCATGAATCCGACAATCTCATAGCATTACATTCCAAACTCAAAGCACATCATTAGTAATCGTAAGTACACCGACGCCTTGATAACGTTCATACGTATATCTTTAGCATCGTATATTCATGCACACATGCATTTACACTTATGCGCCTATTATCACATACACCTATATGCAAACGTACCTTCATACATGTCTACGTCCCTACCTAGGCACAAACAATCATTTACGAATTTATATACACTAGCTCATGCTTACCACTTCATACACGTACGCTTATGCCGAAATGACATATTCACAACTTAACATAATATAGGCGATATACAAAACGACCTACGTGCCTACTAGATTCCGAAACATATTTACTTATACAATTTCTTACACTAACACGAAAACAAATCCATTCTTTCACTAACCGATGACCCTTAACATCTCTTATATTCAAAACCAATCCTTAACATAAGTTATGAGACCTGGGAACACCATTTAAACAAGTCCAATGTATAAAACAACAAAAATCCAACAAATTACCTGCAGCACGGTCCCTCGCGAGCCGCGTAAGCCTTTGCATACTTCTTCGCGGGGCGCGACAGCTCCACCGTAAGCTACGGTGGCTACCGTAGCTTACGGTGGCCACATAATCATTACGGTGGCCTGCTACTGCCTTACGGTGGAAAGAAAGCCTTCAGTGCCTACCGTAACTTACGGTGGCTACCGTAAGCTACGGTAGTGCCCAGCACAACTTCCATTTTAATCACCAAAACTAACTTATCTTGCCCAATTCACATCCGAAACACTTAAAACTTGTTTCTAATTAACCGTATAACATTTCCCTTTCAAAAATGGCTAAAAATTCTTACCCGGGGTCTTAACCATAACGGATCACATTACGTTACACAACCCATGCACCTAAAATTCGACCCGTTTGAACCCACCAATTTACTTTCGGCTTAAATAACAACCTTCGTCAATACTGAGGCATTATTAGTATATTACTTCTAATTATTACCTGTTCTTTCATGATGTTTCATAAGCATAAGTTTTAAAATTTTATTAAACCTACTAAAAAGTGAATCGAGATTCACTTACCTCGAGTGCCCATCTTGTGCATGCTTCCTCATATCCTTTCCGTAGCTTTCCATGTTTCCCCCATCTTGACATGATCCTATACTTTCATGTCATCATGGTTAACATTTCATTAGTATAAACAGACATTCTAATATTGCATTCATTTTACATTCATATCCAACATTATACTTTATTTGTCAAATTCCAATCAACACAAAATATAAGCTTGAAGTCGCATCTTTTCATTCCGCATAATTCTTCATGTTGTTACATTTAGCTCATATTGATATAACATGTATTTAATGATTTCTCTAATATAACACTTGTGACAAAATCTTAATACACTAATTATGCACAGTTGACTTTCAGAAAGTCAACTGTCCATCTTGTGATTTATCAATCTAACTTCATACGTCCACATTATTATATTCGATTATGTTACGGGCATTACATACATTCCCAACTTACTTAGTAAAACACACATACCACCACAAGATCATATATCCACATTCAACATAATCAAATCCTTCCATATTTGTCATCTCATAATCCCACAACTATCAACATCATTAAGATTGACCAATTTTAACGCTACCCTTGAACCCAACTTTAGCTTGCTAGAAAAATCCACATATCATACAACCACATCACCCAATTACAAAATCAACTAAGTGTATTTGGTGTGCCATAACCTTATGCATAGAATACAAGCTACTAATGCACACTTCTAACACATCATACTAACAAATCAAAGTCCCATATGATCTCTACTTGAATCACACTTTTCATCTTAGTTCGCTAACAATTATGTCATTATCACTTTTCATACATAGTTACCCGCAACTTGCATACAATTCCACATAAAATTGTCACTTAGGCATTTTATCGAGCACTTGATGTGCGTACTACAAACAAAGCACAATGTACAAGTATTTCATGCCTAACCTTCCTAGTTCATACAAAATTCAACCAAATTTCACATAGTTTCTTTATCTACATCAAGAACATCTATTAAAACTCTAATACCTATACATTCATCTTTCAATTTCTCGTAAGTTTCATCATCTAAGAATTTCTAAAATCTTATCATGTAACTAGCACAAGTGGGTTTTACTTCAATCCTTTGATATTACCAAAATCAGAGATAAATCGTATTCTACATAATGATATTGACCCACATACAACCTCAAATTCCTACAATTTTCACGGATTAATCAAAACCCACTTAACAAGAAGCATCAAAACATAAAAATTGAACTCACCATATGATCCATACACTTAGATTAAGTTGTATCTAGCCTCATGCAGTCGATTTCTACTCAAAATCAGGTTCAATTTTTGAGTTCTTGTATGAAAATTGAAGGAGGAGGGTTTCCCTTGCTCCTGCCCCTTTTCGCGACCCACACACCCACACACAAACACTGTGTTTTGATTTCCCTTCTTTTTAATTATAAAACTTACACATTTAGCCCCTGAACAATCTTTCATTGTCATTCTTATACAATATTTTCTAAGTTTATAACTTCCTTCATATTTGTTTAGGACTTAGCTAATTATTTAAGGCATTTATCATCAAAACAATTTGTTAAAATTTTTGGGGTGTCACAAATCTACCCCCCTTAAAGGAGGTTTCCTCCCCGAAACCTTTCTCATACTTACTCTTATCTTTTCATTGCACTCATTTGATTTGCATATTACGTGCTGGACATATTAGGGATCTTAGCTGCAGATTTCATTCTCAAACAACATAATTGTACGCATTGTTCCTACTTTCTTGAATTATGTAATTTACCTTTACATACACGTAATTTGATTGAAAATTTATCCAGGTCCTTATTAATGTCATTACACCTTAAAGTGCTAGTTCCTAGCACATTTCATTACTAACAGTTCGTTCACCATTCTATCAATTACACAACCTAAGTTTTTATGACTTGTTTCTTTCCTTCTAAATAAACATAATACACTCATGTTTCTGCTTATTCAAATATTTCAATTCATTCTATTCCTACATTATCTATGATGTTTCCTTTGATCATCATAATTATATCCTCACGTTCCATTTCTACATGTCTTCTAATCATCCTTGTACTCATACGAGGGATCATTGTATCATTGTGACAACTGTCAAATTAACATGCATCCGTACGATTAATTAATATTGATTAGTGCTTAATGACTGTGCTGAATTACAATTAGTGACTTAAACTACTTTCTGATTACTGCAACATACTTACATGTGCATCACATATTACATAACTTCATCTCATTATCACATGCAAATTTTATTGACAAACATGATGCACAAAGCACAGTTAGCACAGTTAACGGATAAGACAGAAAATGCTGATGGGGTTCAGTACATAGACAGACAGTGTTTTGAGACCCAGTATAAGTCAAAAACCAAGTTCTACACTAGTATAGTGTGTAGGGAAGTAAGGACCATAAAACTGCTACACTAGGTGATAGTTTAAGTGCTGGAAAGTGCCTAAACCCCGCTTAAAGTGCAGAAGTCTGCATAATTCTGCAAAAATCAGCTTTTTAATAAGCTTGTATCATACAAAAATATGACTAAATGGTCCTGAATGTTTACCTAAGTGTCGGGAATTAAAAGTGTCACAAAAAGGGTACTTAAAGATCACTAAACGGAATAGTTTGACACTTTAACGAACCGGTATCTAACCAAACAATCGGACATTACCCAAAACACCAAAATTATACTAGAAGCATTGTTTTAATGTTTCTGAGCTAGTTATGACCCCCGAACATCATAACACCTTCTAAAAATATATAATAACCAAGATATGTAACTAATGCTTGAAATTAAACTAAACATCTAACTAAGTGGTTTAACCTACACAAGAACCCCCCCCCCCCCCAACCTTGCTCATGGCCCACATGGCCTAATTGGGGGATTTTATATGATCTTGCAAGATTTCATTTGATATCCTATTGGATCTTGCCTTGTACTTTGGGGACACTTTACACATTGGATTATGTTGTAAGTCTACTTAAACCTCTAGTCCATCATTCTCTTTCCTTCATCACAACTTCACCTCCATCTTCCTCTCCCTCTCTTCCCTTGGTCTCGGCCAAGAACATCCACCACACCACCATCCTTTTCAAGCTTCCATCTTCCATTCTAAGGTGTTCACAAGATGAAACTTTAACATAAGCTTGAAAACCATAAAAATACATGTTGATTAGTGTTATTTTGCTTCTTGGTGATTGATTATTTGTGTTATGATGTTAGACATCATATGGAACCTACTAGATTGTGATTAAACACATGATCTAGTAAGTTAAGGTGGTGACCTTGTGAAAGACCAAGATCATCATACTTTATGTTTCACATGAACTTGAAGAGTGAAAATGATTTTGTAAATGATGAAGTATGTAACATGTTGCTAGACATAAACTTGGATGATTTAAAAACTAGATTTCTCAAGAAACTAAGTGAAATCACAAGACTTACATAAGCATGGATTTTAAAGAAACTAAATATGTTTCTAGTGGTGAAACAAGTCTAAAAATACATTGTTAACAAAGAAAATTTAAAAAGATATATTTTTAGAAAATATGTTTGGAAGTTGTAAAGACCTAAAATCTTCAAGAATGATGATATTAAACGAATGACCACACTTTGAAGGGTAACTAGGCTTACTAAAAACACTAGTAAGTTAATACAAGTTTTTCTAAAAATTCAAGTTCATGTTGTTATATAAATTGCAATATTTTGGCACTTGGTAAGTGTTGATTGAGTTGTTGATTGTTTGTGATGATTTTTGAAAAGAAAATGATATGCTTTGATAGCATGGACACCTCCATTTTAGGGGAAACTATGACGAAATCTTCTAAAAATACAAACACTTAGAAAAATATTTTCTAAAACAAATATTTACAAGTATGTTTAAAATATGGTTTTCAATATAAACTTTGCCATAGATTTTGTTACAAAACTACAAGTATTGGAGGTTGGTTTTTACAAATAAAAATGGGTAAATATGTATTTAGAATATATATTTACATTAAAGACATGATGTGTGTGAATACTTGTATACTTTGTGTGTTAACTATATTATTTTAGGGATAAAATATTACAACTTCACAAATACCAAGAATTTACAATCCAAAATATTACCAAAAATCACAAAGGAATAAATATACAAGTTACACACATAATATTGTGGAACCGAACGATAGAACATAACTTACAAAATATTCCGGAGAACAACGTTATAAATATATTTTTGGTAAATATTATTTTGGATACGAAAGAAATGAGAATATGATTTTTGTTATTATTACAAAGTATATCATATTTTCGACAAAGGGAAAATATATTATTTTTGGAAGTAAAAGTATATTTTCCTAGGGTTTTTAGAAGATGTATGATTTTTGGGAAAAATATACGTTTTCTTGGATAAACTTGAAATACATTTGGGATGAAATAAGTTTATATATATTTTCTAAGTGTGACTTGAAAATATATTGACTTGGAAATATATATGGGATATTTATTAAGAAAATACGTACACAACGGAATACGACGCCAAAAGGAAATACGAATATGAATACTTGAGAAGTATTGTTACAAAATATTGTTTACCGATTATTCCAAAATCAAAATATAATTTAAAGTTAAAATAATTATTATTTTAACAAGTGATTATAACTTGGAATAATATCGAAGACACTTTAAAACGTAACTCAAAGGCACTAATCAATACTAAGACAAGGCACGACCCGCTCGTCTAACGGACCATAGTACGCATGTAGGTAGTCGTGCGTTCTAGAGGAAGCTTTGAGTTACATCGGATACAAGGAACGCAAAACAGTGAGTTCATGTTCCCCTTTTCTTTTAACTGTTTTCAGTTTTATAACTTCGGAGGTGAAATACATGTTACATACTGCTTACAAACAATTACCATGGTATGATTAGCTAAGGAAAGGTACTGCTAGATCACGTGAATGGGTAGGCCATTAGCTTAAGACCGTTTATCCTTGTATAAGGACCGAGGGGCATGAGTGATAGATCTATTGGGTGTTGCGAGCCCCACCGATGGGCCTGCGAGTTGGCCGCATGTGGTGACTATGTCGTTCCGCCGAAGGGGCCGGTACGAAATACACATACAGGTTTGAGTGCTTCCTATGCCATGTCACTTATATTAATGTATTAGCTATACATTAATTGATCTGTTTTTCCTTATTGCTTCATACCAGTTTACAAGTACATACATACATACAAAGGTTTTCAAGAATGATTCGTGCACACATACTAAACACATGAACTAGCTCAACTTTTGTTGATGTTTTTCAAACTACATGTATTTCATGGATTTATTAAGTGGATCTGGCGGGCGTTGGAAGTTTTATGTTGCGTTTGAAATAAAGATCTCATCCATGGTCTTTGGGTTTGGTCGGGGTGTCTTATTCCTGGACGAGACACGTCTCCTAACCCTTGGTGCTATTTAATATCTTTCGATGAGTCCTTAGTGAACACATAAACATTTTGGTATGATTGTAAAACTTGAATTTGAAGTCTACGTTTTTAAACAATGTTGTTATGTTTTAAACTTATTCGGTGGATGATAAACCTATTATTTTATCATATAGCTGTTGTTATGATTGAATGCAATGATATTAAGAAAGTCACACCATAATCACGCTTCCACAAAAATCAGGGTGTGACAACTTGGTATCAGAGCTTCGATCGTAGCGAACTAGGACTCTTTCTCGAGTCTAGACTACGATCATTAGGGCTCTCACAAAAACGTTTTTACAACATGTTTTCATTGCATACACGAAACGCCCAGATCCAGGAAAAACAAACATTTTTACAAACAAAAGACACGAAACACATTTCAAAATTTATGTTTCAGTCTGAGAGACTGGGAGTTTAATCTAAGGGATTCAGTCTGAGAGACTGGGAGTTTAATCGGGGAGATTCAGTCTGAGAGACTGGGGAGTTAGTCTGAGAGACTAGCTGGGGCAGTTTGAGAGACTGGGTAGTCTGAGAGACTAGTTGGGACGGTCTGAGAGACTGGGGAGTTTAGTTTGAGAAACTGGGTAGTTCAGTCTGAGAGACTGGGTAGTTAGTCTGAGAGACTAGTTGGGACAGTTTGAGAAACTAGGGAGTTCAGTCTGAGAGACTGGGTGTTTCAGTCTGCGAGACTGGGTGTTTTAGTCTGAGAGACTAGGTGTTTCAGTCTGAGAGACTGGGTGTTTCAGTCTGAGAGACTAGGTGTTTTAGTCTGAGAGACTGGGTGTTTTAGTCTGAGAGACTGGGTGTTTCAGTCTGAGAGACTGGGTGTTTTAGTCTGAGGAGACTGGGTGTTTAGTCTGGGAGACTGGGTGTTTAGTCTGGGAGACTGGTTGGTTTAGTCTGGGAGACTAGGTGGGTTAGTCTGGGAGACTAGGAAGGATAGGAAGTTTCATGAAGAATATTGTGAATACATGATTACGTGATGAATTATCTTTGCTTGCATACACTAATTGATTAGTGATTACTATGGATATACATGCTATGACTATTATGTACCGGCACACATGTCACTTTATTTAGAAAGCGAGTTATCAGACATTGATAACCCTACGGCCACTGCCACAAATAATGAGATTGCATCTGCGCCGAAGATATTTACGTCAGACACTGAGGGTGATCCTGATATGATGACCGAGGACAAGGACGACTTCCAACCATCCGCGCTGCCAGATTTTGGTGATGATTTACCCTTGCTGATGGTTTCCCTGACAAGAATCCTTTCGTCATTCCTGTTCCAGTCCATGACCATCTTATCATTTGGACACCCCGATGGCGAGCACATCATGGCTCCGATCCTCGACACCGTACCTCTCATGGTCATTCCTCCTGAGGATATGCCTTTTGATGATTTGTTTGATGATGACGTTGATTTGTCTGTTGATGATCCTCCTGTTGACGCCCAGGGTGATGGAAAGATAGCTGAGGACGTTATTGCTATGCTACCTCCTGAGATTCCCGCCATTGAAGTACCCTCTACTTCCATTTTGCACTCGATTTCAGACTCCTTTGAGTCTGTGACATCTGCAGCCTTACAAACGGCCGGATTGCAACTTTCTACAACTGACTCAGACGACGACACTGCTATGACTACTACACTATCACACTGCTCGAGATCCCACACCTTCATGTGACCCAGAGCCAGCTCCTGTTCCGCTTAGGTCAGCTTGATGTTACACCTGCTGATCCTGAGCCCTTGCTTGATCATGACCCTATTTCTTTTGGTTTATCAGACATTGCACCCCTTATACCGGACCCAGTACCTACACCTGATGGTCTTCTCTTTTGCTGAGACGTTTGTTCCTGCACCCGCACCCGCTAATGTTGCTCCTTTCATCCTGAGGAGTCCGACGTCCATCGCACCGGTTTGCCTATTGCTTTCTTTCAAGACATACCTGCACCCCATCCAGGGGAAGGTACCTTTGGCTAGCACCTGCATGACGATCTTTTTGTATCAGCAGCTTTTCCACAGATCCTTCAGGCTGTACTGTTCATTTCTTCACCGCTGGACGAACCATTTCGATGGCCCCTACCATACACTATGCTGATTTCAGACCCTTACCATCCTTCACATTATGGAGGCTACACACGGATGAGTTGCTCCTGTTACTTCAGCTACAGTTTGAGGCTTTGAGTTTTGGAGCTTGAGCTGACGTTACGTCCTCCACCCTGTCAATGCCAGTATACTTTGATCCTCCACATTTATCACTGTCTCCTTTGCACTCTTACCTGCTGCTATTACACCTTCTTAGGTTTTGATGCTCGTTTCTTTACTATCAAGCAGCAGATCAGATACTTACTCCGCCGTATATTCAAGCTCGAGGAGAAAGTCGCACATGTTAGCAGTTTGCTTTTCTTCACTCCTCCACCTCAGACACCAGTATAGCTGGCTTTTGGTTTTATGCGAATTGCATTACTTTTGGGGAAAAGACACTACTCATAAGCCGAGATTGTGGAGACTTTTAAAGACCACTTTCGACCATGTACACTGATAGACTTATTGGGCAAGGGTAGGGTGACCCTGTGTCCCTTTTGATGCAATACGCTTTGTAGACAATATGATGGGGGTCGAAAAAAAATGAAAGCCCAATCCTCATATTCCCCATTAAACACATAACAATACTTTAGGGTCAATGACTAATGAAAACTCAGTCGCCGTGCCCTCACTAAGCACATTGTTGATTTGCATGATTGTACTATAATTGTAATGCTACGTGCTTGCTTGTTATGTTCTCATTAAACGTGTTCCTACCTACAAGTTGTACTATAATGGTGTCGTTATATGATTGCTTATATACGTATGTAAATACACCTCTGAGGTCTTATTCGTTAAGTAGAGGCTTGTGTGCTCGTGTCCTTAATAAGACCTGACCAAACCAATCTTCTTCTAGGAAGATGTCGACTCAAGGGAACATCGATACGAACACCCCTTTTCTGACGACAGAGGCGGAAATACAAGAGCGCATCTTACAGGCCATCGCACAGTACGGGGCCCTTCGCTCCGAGCGCAGCGGAGGTACCTCAGGAAATAACCCACCCAGCGACTGCACCTACAAACAGTTCTTGGGCTGCAAGCCCCTAAATTTCGACGGCACTGGGGGTGCCTTAGCCTTCATGCGCTGGGTTGAGAAGACCGATTCTGTTTTGCGGTTGAGCAAATGCGCCCCAGAGCATCAGGTCGCGTACATTTCCGGACTGCTTCAAGATGGGGCTCTGTCATGGTGGAACCTCCAGGTTCAGACGTTGGGCGAAACTGCTGCGTATGCTTTGACATGGGATGAACTGAAAGAACTAATGTGTAAGATGTTCTACTCGAGAGTAGAATTCAAGAAATTGGAGGCTGAATTCTGGAATCTCAAGATGGATGGTCCAAAGATTGCTGAATACGTGCAGAGATTTCACGACCTATCTCGCGTCATTCCTTACATGGTTGATCCAGAATTCAAGTGCATTGAGCATTTTATTTGGGGATTGGCACCCCAAATCATGAGCATGGTGACGACATCAAAGCCTACAACGATCGCTGAGGCCATTGATCTAAGTGTGGCCTTGACTGAAGAGGCAATCACGTTGAACAAATTTTCAATCTCTGAAGAGAAAAAGGAGACTCATGTGGAGTCATCTAGAGATAACAAGAGGAAGTACGGGAATTTTAAGCAGGGTACTCAGACAAATAACAACAACAAGGCCAAAAAGGGAAAATAGTACATGGGTAAACTACCTAAATGCGACAAGTGTCGACGCCATCATACCGGGCGATGTAAAAATGGAAAGTGTGACAACTGTGGCAAAGTGGGGCACTGCAAGGAAACGTGTTGGCATGAGACGAAACGTGGAAAGAGAGGTCAAGGGTGTTATAACTGCGGTGACATGGGGCACTTTAGGAAAGATTGCCCAAGGGAGATTAAACAAGATCGTGGGAAAATGTCTAACACCGGAGCTAGGGAAGCACGCCAGGATCTAAATGTAACAACCCTCGGTAAAACCAACACCCTCATAATACTTCCGACACCCCAGTATATCTTAAAATATTCCCTTATATGTCTTGAAATACACCCCATAGCTAAAATTATGTTATAGCATATAAAATAAATTAAAAATAAGAAAAATGGAATTGAGGCGGGCCGCGTAATCCCACCTCAATAGTTCACGCGGGCGGTATCAGGGTCTAAACCTGATATCGTTGAATCCTTTAGTTCAAGCGGGCCGCGTAAGAGTCCTTGCTAATTAACGCGGGCCGCTAGAGATCATGAAACGCGGAGACATCCGGTGCTGACACGTGTCGACATCGTGGCGGGTCTACTTGGTGACCGGGCTAAACTATTATGTTGACCAGGGTTGACGCGGGCCGCGTAACCCTTGTCCATGTTTTACGCGGGTCGCGACAGGACTAGAATCAGGCACTATAAATAGAACTCATCAGTTTTCGTTTTCCGTCGCTCACATTTCAATCTCAAATCACAATTTCTGTAGGAAAGTTATAATACACGGGTATTATACCCCTAATTAGCGAGGTTCTGCTCCGTTGTAAGTATTATAACCCTAGTTTTGTAACAGTTACGCTGCCCAATTGATTTAGGGTTCCGTAACAACTGTCGTGGTTATGCCCGACGTAGTTGTTGGAATGCCGTCTCGGGGAGGGTATCATTAATATTTTCAAAAGGTTATGGTACTAACCAATGTACATTTGTACAAATTATAGATTATATCCAGGAAACCCTTACAAAAAGCCTAAGACAGCAAAGTGAGTTTATCCTCTTTTTGATAATCTTTTTGGTATATTTTACAAAACCATAATTGTTTTACAATGCGATTAAACGATGATTGAGTCTTTGTAGTTCTTCAATTACTGCCGGTATGTTGGGGTTTTGTATACAAAATTTTGTACTACACTGTGTGTAGTAAGTCAGGACGACATTAATACGTTACCATTGGACAACGAGTGAGCCAATGGGGAACATGACCAACAAGTCAGGATTGACAGTACTGAATGAGTAATTGTGTAGAAATAAACAATGTGATCGCTCTCAATACTGTTTAATTGATAAATTGTTTCTTGATTAAACTGGGATTCACTCACCAGTATTTCCGACTGACAAATGTTTTTAAAACGCGTTACAGGTAACACAATGTGAACAGCCAATTAATGAAAGCCAGCTGGAGAGCACTGAAGGCTTGGAAAAATGTGGCTATAAAAGTTACCTAATAAACGATGTTTTAAATTCAATAAAATAGGGTTTGTCCCTATAAATGTATTGTAATAAGAAAATTGGGTTTTGCCCATGTATTTATTAATATCAAGTATGGTGGTTTTACTCTGATAAACATTTCCTAACTACGGTCCTGATGTAAATTCCGCTGCAAGATTAAATTACCTGATACCACCAAAACTCTGAGATCGCGTCCGCCCGTTCCTGGGAATCAGGGATCGGGGTTGCGACAGAAGGTGGTATCAGAGCCTAGACACTGGTCTGAGCCAAAGAAGTGTTCTGCTGACACTTAAATTATAAATTTTTTGTTAGGAAATAAATTATACGTGCATAACTGTATTTATTTGTTATGTGTTATTTGACTATTTGTTAGTTTACAGTATGAGTGATCAAGGACCCTCAGACATGAGTCGTCTGTTGTCTGAATCACCTAAGAGTGAAGGTACCTCGTCACAGCCTGCCCTTTCTGGGTATTCTGCTGATCAGGAAGAAGGAGTGTTTGCTTTTAGAGCTCAGTCAGAAGAGCTATTCCCTAATAAGAAACGAGGATGGTTCAGTAAGGAAGCTTTTGCTCGTAGGAAGAGAATGCGAAAGTTGCAACAGCAAAGAGTTCTAGCAGCTGCTAAGAGTAGAACCGATGACCATACACAGGATATGCTTAATAGAAGCCTAGCTAATTTCCATATCCTAGCTACAACTGCTGCTGACCCAAGTCTGGAACAACTAGTAGCCCCACAACCACAAAACCCAGATCAACCCATGGAGATAGAAAACCAGGAAAACCAGGTGGAGATGCATGATTTTAACCCAGAAGAAATTCCTAGGGTACCCGCACCAAACCCCCTAGATCCAAATTTAGACCCATGGTGGGACGACAATAGGCACTTTGTGCAACGTTACCCTATCCAGGAATACCCACCCATACAGAACATAGAAGCCTACCCAGGTATGGACCCTTTAGATCCCTATTATCAAGATGAATATATTAGGGAAATTTTAGAGGATCCTTACCGATTTCAGGAACTTTCACCCCCATATCAGGAACCCGCACCCCAGATTCCAAACCCAGTCCGAGAACCTGCACCCCCAAGGAGTGCAGAAAACGTTCAAGAACTTAGGACTTTTGGGGAGGAAATTTTAGAAAGCAGTGAGAGAATGCGTCAGGTGGGAGAGCGTCTCGTATGGAAATACGATGAGCGCAATTTGGATTTTTGGATAAATCCATATCCGTGAATGAGATGGTGAAATGATTGTAGTAATAATATTATAATAATAATATAATAAAATAAAAATAAAATAAAAATATGTGTGTATGGATGCATATTACTATTAGTGTAATTTTCTTTCTGTTGATATTGTAATCTTTATTTCTGTACTAGTGTGTAATAGACACATAGTATATGAAAATAGAGTACAAGTCGCAATGATCGACGGTTTTGGCTAAATTGCGTGTCATGTGATTAACTATATTACCTATTATTTGTGATATTAATATGGGATAATTGTTTAAAATTCAGATGGCCGACGAAGGAAATCAAGGAAATCTGAATAACGATAACCAGAGTAACATTAACGTGGTTAATGAGAATCCAAGCATCAATAACAATAACAATCAAATGGACAATAGTGCTATCCAACACATAGTAGCACAAGGAATTATAGATGCAATGCCATTTATTCTTCAAACTGTTAAGGATGCTGATAATAAAAGTAAGCATAGCAGTAAGCGAACAAGCGAACCAGAAAACAGTGTGAACAATGGACCTGTACTTCAAATGTCCATTCCCAAAAGAAGAAGAACCATGCCTTATGGTTGTTCTTATAAGGAATTCTGGTCATGTAAACCAATGGAATTCTCGGGCAACGAAGGGGCCATTGCAACCCTACGCTGGATAGAAAAGACTAAGGCAGTCTTAAGGATAAGTAAGTGTGCTGAAGAAGATAAAATACTATTTGCTTCTAATCTGTTTAAGAATGCAGCACTAGAATGGTGGAATACTATCCTTCAATCAAGAGGAAGTGATAGAACTTACAATATGGAATGGGAAGAATTTAAGAACAAGGTAGAAAGGAAATTTTGTCCACCTAATGAAAAAGAACAGATAGCAAACAAATTCCTAAACCTTAGGATGACTGGTGTGGATAGCAAAGGGTACACTAAGTTATTCTTCGAATATGCTAGGATAGTGCCAAATCTTGCTTCACCAGAACCAGTATTAATCTCTCGTTATATTTGGGGATTAATTGGGGAAATAAGACACGTAGTCAAGGCAGCTAGACCTCAAATAATAGAAGAAGCTGTAGAACTAGCCAATACCTTGACTGATGAATTAGTCCGTACCCGAGAAGAGGATCAAAGGAGGAACTTAACCCAGAAGTTGACCCAAGAATTTCGTTCTGGAAATTCTAACCGTGGGAAAAATATAGGTTCTACATCTGCACCCTACTGTAGGTATTGCAAAAGAAAGCATTCCGGAAGATGCTCCATATATTGTAACTTTTGCAAAATATCGGGACACAAGGAAGAAAACTGCAGGAAGAAAGCTAACAGCAAGGTATGTTACAATTGCGGAGAACAAGGTCATTTCAAGCTAAATTGTCCAAAATTAGCTCCAGCTCCAGACAACAAGAATATTAAAAATGCTAGAGCATTTGTTCTGACTGCAGAAGAAGCCAAGATGATTCCAGATGTCATAGCTGGTACGTTTTTAGTTAATGATGTTTTTGCTAAAGTATTATTTGACTCTGGTGCAAACCAAAGTTTTATTAATACATCGTTTTGCAAAATTTTAAATCAGTCATTAACTAAACTACCACTAGAATGCTTAGTAGAGACAGCCAATGGAGAAACCATTAGAATTTCTGAAATCTTGCAGGGAGCAAGCATAGAAATTTTAAATCAAAAGTTTATTGCAAATCATTATCCCATGAATCTGGCAGGATTCGATGTTGTTTTAGGAATGGATTGGTTAATAGCCAATAAAGCTAGTATTTTATGTGATCAAAAGTCAATTCAAGTAAATTCACCAATAGGTAAAATGATCACAATTAAAGGAGATAAATTCTCTAGGTCCACTAAGTTTATTTCAGTGATGAAAACTGCAAGTTGTATGAGAAAAGGTTTTATAGTGTATTTGATTTCTATAATCACTAACACTAAAGGAAAGGATTTAAAAGATATACCAGTAGTATCGCAGTTTTCAGATGTATTTCCAGAAGAATTATGTAACACCCCGAAATTGGGGTTGGTAATTAAACCATGTTAATAATAATGAACGGGTAAAATACCGTAGGTGGTTAAGTAAACCCGGTGAATATTAGGATTTAAATAGATAAATCAAATATTTATTTAAAAGGATGAAAAATACTTTGAGAAAACAAAAATATATAAAAGGGCCCGAGTTAATGGGACTTAAAAATAAAACGGATTATGAACAAGATAAAGAACAGGGAATAAAGGACCTAGTTAGTCATAAGTCTTATAGTAATAAGAAAATTTGTTAAAACACACTATATGCAACTTAGTAAAGTGTAGGGACCAAAGGTGACAAACTTGAAACAAGTTTGTATTAAATAAAACATTCAACACCAAAACACACACTCTAAGTGTGTGTTCTGGTCGTAAATCGCAGGGGAGCCAGGGAACTCCATGCCCAAACCCTAATTAGCAAAAATCAAGCAATTGAGAAGCCAAATCGACTCCAAATCGAAATCTAAGCTTAGATTAGTGATCACCTCAGTGAAAGGATCATAAGGTATGTCAAAATTCCCACTTTGGTTCCATCTCAAATCTGGATGAACACATAAGAATTCGAAATTTATGGTTGCATGTTTGTTATTTTGATGAAATATGAATGATATAATGTCTAGGAGTAAAACCCTAGTCAATCACATGTTGAAGTCATGCTTATTTCTTGTGAATTCACAATCACCATTGAAGGTGATAAGCGGGTGTTGTAGGAACATGTTAAACACTAGAATTTTAATTGTTGTTCAAGTGTAATTTGAGTTCTAGGAAGTAAATTCAGATTTTGTTAATGTGAAAATTGACGTAAACATGCTTAGTTGATGTTAACCATGGCTAAATGACAAGTATTGAGCTTGATAATAAATTGTGAGAAATTATGCCCGCAAGGTGTTTATTAAAATGCCTAAGTGAATGTTTATATGTTGAAATTACGAATGAAACGCGTAATTGCCTTGTTTGACGAATTACGTGAAATAAGGATTAAAACGGGTTCTAATCATAATGTTGATTTAACTTAATTATGCCTATTGTATGATTTAAGATAGTTGATCCTATAAAAGTCAAACTAACCAATGATAAAGTCGAATAGTGGTTTCGACATAGAAAATACGTAAGGTGGAATAGTCGTGAATTGAAATGACTAATCTAACCACCTTGTGAATGATGATAGTTTGTCGCCTAACGAGCTAGGTGGAGGTTTGGGAAAGAAGCGGTCAAACGAATCAAGCACGAGAATAAAGTGTATTCGGATGCGAGGTAAGTGGAGCTTACGCCCCTTTACATTATTTGCAAAGTTACTAAATTTCAAGTATTGATATGAATGCTACTAAGTGGTTGGTATATGATATTCCGACACGATTCAATGAGAGTCGGAATAAGGGAAAATGGTAAGAAATCATGAATTATAGTAAAAGGGGTAAAATGGTAAATTAGTCGTGTAATGACGAATAAATAAAAACGGTTTTAAGTAAAACAAGTTCAAAGGAAAACCGGGAAAGGTTTAAAGGGGTGAAATGGTAATTAAATACCATCTCATATGGACAAATGGTCAATTAGACTAAATGGGTCAAATGGTGCGGTTAACATCATTTGACAATAACATTTGACAATCGCTTGTTGAGTTTTGTAATCACAGGAAATAACATAAGCTTGCATTGCTTTAACTAGAAAGATTTAAAGCAAAAGTTATGTAAACGGGTCAGTACCTGACCCGGGCCAGGTACGCATAAATAAGCTTTTAGTTAAACATACGATTTTTGGTCAAATATTTAGCGAAAGTCCCTCGTCGTAAAGTGAGGGACTAAAGTTAACCAAAACACCCTTGAAGGGTATATTGGGTAAACGACCCATAGGGTTGTTTAGGAACTTGTATTAAGATTAGGGAATCATTAAATATGAATAAAAGTCATAGGAATACACATTCGTGGGTCAAATGCTCAAAAATGGTTATTTGCGTAAAATGACCAACCGATGGGTAAAATTGGGAAAAAGGTGTTCATTATGTTGAATCCACCATAGAAATAGTTTGGGTGGAAGATAAGTAGTTAATTAGCAAGAAGAGAAGAGGCGCGAAAAGAAAATAGCGAGTTCGAATGCTCAAATGCATGAAAACTTCTAAACGGGTCAAAATAAAGTAGGTGGTAAAATGTAGGCTTAAATGTGATAAAGAAAAACATAAACCAGGTAACGGGAGCGTAAACTATATGAATAATGGATCCGGGTATTGGATGATAGCTTAGACATGTTAAGAAACGAACCCCAAGCAATTAAAATGAGTTTGGATAGGTTTGGATGCAATTTTGATGAAAAATAAACGTGCAGAGTTGCCACAGGCGGGTGAAGTTTTGACACGGCCGGGTGAAGGGGCTGTGAAAAATATATGTTAAGCTGACACGGCTGGGTGATCTTTTGACACGGCCGGGTGAAGGGGCTGAAAACAAAATATATAATTTCTTGTATTTAATTATTTTGTTCAAATGCCTTGATTTCTAATCTTTTAAATGAAAGTTAGGAATCCAAGATAGAGATTTAAAGTTAGATATCTTAGTTTATGATTTATGACTAACTAGAAACAAGTTTAGAGGTCCTAAATACAAACGGGTCGAAATATTGCTTCTGAACAATAAGCCGAATGCTTAAAGATTTAGAATTTCATTAGTTTTAAATGTTGAATTTTACTCTACAAGATGGAGAATCAAATTACGATCATGTAGGAAGAAACGGGAGGTCAAACGGATACGTGGATCGAAAGATACGAAAGTTTTCGTGTCAAAAACGGCAAAATGGAAGGGGCATAACACAGAGGCGACCGTAACTTACGGTGCCCATCGTAAGTTACGGTGGGGCTGAAATCGATACGGTGGTTGCCTCCTGAGTTACGGTAGAGAAATTTTTACACAGGGGCCACCGTAACTTACGGTGTCCACCGTAAGTTACGGTAGAGGCCAGATTCAAGTAATTGTTTTTGTATCAAGATATCAATGTTGGATTTTCCTAATTTCCTTGTTGTATTAGTTATTTAATTATCAAAACTGACATTTAAGTTGGTTTTGATCACAGGTGAATATCGAGAGTCCCGGATGAAGATCAAGCATCGAGCAAGAACCGAACACGCGTTAAACAAAGCTTCCGCAACGTTGTTTCGTCGTTATTCTAAATCGGCGAATTAAATCATATTATGTTGTATCACTTTAAATTGTAAAAGTTTTTAACAAACCCGTATTTTCAGTGTAATTGTGACTATTATTACATGATTATGGATTTAAATTATACGATAAACGTGAAATAATAACAAGGGTGTTACAAGTTGGTATCAGAGCCTTGGTTTAAGAGATTCAAGTATGGTGGGAAAACTATGCTTGGACTTAAACCTTATGCTGTTAATAAAGATTGGTGTTCGGTTCCAGGCTTGATCGCAAATCCGGTAAGTGAATGTATATTAATCGTTTAGCGTATTAAAGTGTTTTAAATAACACATAGAGTTATCATTTAATACATGTTACCTTAATTAAATGATAAAAATAGTTGACGAGATTACGCGCGTTGACGTGTATAGTAGAAAAGCCTTGTATTATAATACGGGCGACTACAGAGGTCGATATTACTAACCCTTGTAAATGTTTTAGTTGAAGGAAACTCGCATCTGAAGATAGCGGGAGTGTAACAAATCTCGGATATGACTGGAGGAACGGTCCGAAGTATGACAAGCAGAGCGTACTCGCCAAGGACCTAAATCACGTAATAGTCGCGAGTAAGGTGAATAGCAAGGAAAGCCGTTAGGGCAAGCTTTACAGGTGCACATTTTAAATTTATTGCACGAATAGTAATATGCAACAGATACGTAGAGACTGACCGTTGCATATGTAGATTAAAAACTTGGAAAAACCTGAATAGAATACCTATCAAGGATATTATTTCCAAGAAAAATAAGTAGAGGTATTACTTACATGGGGTGTAATGTGAAAATTATAAAAAGGTCATGTATGCCAGGAGTTGATCGCTTACTCTGGCCAAGTAAGTAGTAAACACGTGATACCATGAACTTTCTATGATGGACATATTTACATCCGATGTAGTAAGGACGGGGTGAATGGGACAAATTAAAAAGTACCCAAATGAAACAAATGAACAAAATAGTTGATAATAATGTAAATGCACAGCCGGGTGATGGAAACGTATTACATTAGGATAATCAGCCCGAGAGAAAGGACAAGGATTAATGTAAATGATGATATAAATGAATGATCAAAAAGAAAATTTACGAAAATAAGTCATCTTGGACGAAAGGGCCATGGTGAACAAAATAGGCAAGTAAAACCAAAGTATAGATGATCCGCCGGGTCATAAAAACAAAGGTGTTGCCCACACGAAAAGGATAATCAAGGTTGTTAACTTTAGTCGTAGTAAAGAAAGGATAACGATGATAATCATCACTCATAATTAATAAGGCCGCCAATGGTGGTCACATAAAGAATAAAAGACATGGTCAAATAAAAGCGACGGATTTCGCTAAGATGACCAAGTAAATCGAAATGAAGTCTTAATGCATACCGGAAGGGGTGCAATGATAATGATTTCGGTGAAACACTCGGATGATGGGTAAGGAATTAAACGCATGCGTAGACTGAGAAACAGGAACGCGTATGGAAAGTAAAAAAGACTCGGGTTTTGGGTCATGACTAAAGGACGATAAGATACTACAAATAGAAATTTTGATAAATTACGTTCAACTATTTCAAAGTTGAACGGGTCGAACAAAGACTGAAGTTTGACATTCATAAGTGATGAATTTTCACACGAACAAGTCAAACAAATTTAATAAAGGATGACACTTGCTAAAGTAAGTAAGCGCGAATCGAATAAATAAAAGTGTGAAATATTAATAAACATATGTAAAGGAGTTATAGGCGTTAAAAACATTAAAATAAAAGAACCCGGGTAATGGGATGTAAAGAAGTATAGGTAAGAACCGGGTAACGGTAAGTGTAGGGCAAACCGACGTGTAATTGACGTTAGAAGTCAAGAAGTCGGAAAGATAATTCGAAAGAAAACAATGTAGCCTTAGACTACGGTCAAGGTCAAACGAAATCTAAAAAGTAAAGGTGAATAATTCTAAACATAAAAAGGGGTGCCTTAACGCCATGTGCGTATATAAACGTATACACATTTGAATAAAGACCCGAATAAAAGATGATCTACGGGATCATCATAACCTATGGAATATTAATTAGTGTAACGGTCTACGGGGCCAACATGACCCACGGGTCATGTTAAAGCAAAGGGATCATAAGGGCCTCTCCTTAAAAAGGTGAAAGCTTAAGGAAATAGCCTACGAGGTTAAGTGAAGGAACCTACGGGTCAATAGTGTAAGGTGAGGGAACTTGTTATGAATCCCCGCGTAAAACGAGAACGGAAAACAATAAATTATGGGTTGTCAATTTCCTTGATATGAGTAATTGACATAGTTAAAGAGAAAAACGTTAAACTAAAAATTCAGTTTTAGTAAGAAATAACGTTTTAACAAATATGAATACTATAAGGCGAATTCGAAAATAACAAATATCAAAGAGTATGGGTCTTAACATCGATAGGTGCGAGACGATACATTCGAAAAGAAGAAGTATGATAAAGAAACGTTGAATTAAACTTAAACGTGACGTGACACGCTCACGGACAAGAAAAGAAATATAGAAAATGATCACGTTGTAACGTGAGTTACGGGGTATGAAGTGACGGCGACTAATTAGTCTAGCCGGCAAAACTATTCAAAGTTAAGAAAGCGTCATAACAAATACAAGCGCTTGTTAATATAACACAAGCGCGGGATAGACCAGTTAAAAGACTAACGAGACTAAGTGGTCAAGTGACAACTCAGTCAATAAAGATAAAGGGTTATAAGCTGTAAGTAACGGCCCGCGAGGCCTTACACATGAAAGACGTACGCGTCAGTATACATGAAAACTTTTGACCAAAGGAAATGGGAGCCTTGAAAACGAAACTAGGTCCGTTTGATTAAACCAATGAACTACATAAATAAGGTTTCGGGGACGAAACCTCTTTAAGGGGGGTAGACTTGTAACACCCCGAAATCGGGGTTGGTAATTAAACCATGTTAATAATAATGAACGGGTAAAATACCGTAGGTGGTTAAGTAAACCCGGTGAATATTAGGATTTAAATAGATAAATCTAATATTTATTTAAAAGGATGAAAAATACTTTGAGAAAACAAAAGTATATAAAAGGGCCCGAGTTAACGGGACTTAAAAATAAAACGGATTATGAACAAGATAAAGAACTGGGAATAAATGACCTAGTTAGTCATAAGTCTTATAGTAATAAGAAAATTTGTTAAAACACACTATATGCAAGTTGGTAAAGTGTAGGGACCAAAGGTGACAAACTTGAAACAAGTTTGTATTAAATAAAACATTCAACACCAAAACACACACTCTAAGTGTGTGTTCTGGTCGTAAATCGCAGGGGAGCCAGGGAACTCCATGCCCAAACCCTAACTAGCAAAAATCAAGCAATTGAGAAGCCAAATCGACTCCAAATCGAAATCTAAGCTTAGATTAGTGATCACCTCAGTGAAAGGATCATAAGGTATGTCAAAATTCCCACTTTGGTTCCATCTTAAATTTGGATGAACACATAAGAATTCGAAATTTATGGTTGCATGTTTGTTATTTTGATGAAATAGGAATGATATAATGTCTAGGAGTAAAACCCTAGTCAATCACATGTTAAGGTCATGCTTATTTCTTGTGAATTCACAATCACCATTGAAGGTGATAAGCGGGTGTTGTAGGAACATGTTAAACACTAGAATTTTAATTGTTGTTCTAGTGTAATTTGAGTTCTAGGAAGTAAATTCAGATTTTGTTAATGTGAAAATTGATGTAAACATGCTTAGTTGGTGTTAACCATGGCTAAATGACAAGTATTGAGCTCTATAATAAATTATGAGAAATTATGCCCGCAAGGTGTTTGTTAAAATGCCTAAGTGAATGTTTATATGTTGAAATTACGAATGAAACGCGTAATTGCCTTGTTTGACGAATTACGTGAAATAAGGGTTAAAATGGGTTCTAATCATAATGTTGATTTAACTTAATTATGCCTATTGTATGATTTAAGATAGTTAATCCTATAAAAGTTAAACTAACCAATGATAAAGTCGAATAGTGGTTTCGACATAGAAAATACGTAAGGTGGAATAGTCGTGAATTGAAATGACTAATCTAACCACCTTGTGAATGATGATAGTTTGTCGCCTAACGAGCTAGGTGGAGGCTTGGGAAAGAAGCGCTCAAACGAATCAAGCACGAGAAGAAAGTGTATTCGGATACGAGGTAAGTAGAGCTTACGCCCCTTTACATTATTTGCAAAGTTATTAAATTTCAAGTATTGATATGAATGCTACTAAGTGGTTGGTATATGATATTCCGACACGATTCAATGAGAGTCGGAATGAGGGGAAATGGTAAGAAATCATGAATTATAGTAAAAGGGGTAAAATGGTAAATTAGTCATGTAATGATGAATAAATAAAAACGGTTTTAAGTAAAACAAGTTCAAAGGAAAACCGGGAAAGGTTTAAAGGGGTGAAATGGTAATTAAATACCATCTCATACGGACAAATGGTCAATTAGACTAAATGGGTCAAATGGTGCGGTTAACATCATTTGACAATAACATTTGACAATCGCTTGTTGAGTTTTGTAATCACAGGAAATAACATAAGCCTGCGTTGCTTTAACTAGAAAGATTTAAAGCAAAAGTTATGTAAACGGGTCAGTACCTGACCCGGGCCAGGTACGCATAAATAAGCTTTTAGTTAAACATACAATTTTTGGTCAAATATTTAGCGAAAGTCCCTCGTCGTAAAGTGAGGGACTAAAGTTAACCAAAACACCCTTGAAGGGTATATTGGGTAAACGACCCATAGGGGTTGTTTAGGAACTTGTATTAAGATTAGGGAATCATTGAATATGAATAAAAGTCATAGGAATACACATTCGTGGGTCAAATGCTCAAAAATGGTCATTTGCGTAAAATGACCAACCGATGGGTAAAATTGGGAAAAAGGTGTTCATTATGTTGAATCCACCATAGAAATAGTTTCGGTGGAAGATAAGTAGTTAATTAGCAAGAAGAGAAGAGGCGCGAAAAGAAAATAGCGAGTTTGAATGCTCAAATGCATGAAAACTTCTAAACTGGTCAAAATAAAGTAGGTGGTAAAATGTAGGCTTAAGTGTAATAAAGAAAAACGTAAACCGGGTAACGGGAGCGTAAACTATATGAATAATGGATCCGGGTAATGGATGATAGCTTATACATGTTAAGAAACGAACCCCAAGCAATTAAAATGAGTTTGGATAGGTTTGGATGCAAATTTGATTAAAAATAAACATGCAGAGTTGACACGGGCGGGTGAAGTTTTGACACGGCAGGGTGAAGGGGCTGTGAAAAATATATGTTAAGCTGACACGGCCGGGTGATCTTTTGACACGGCCGGGTGAAGGGGTTGAAAACAAAATATATAATTTCTTGTATTTAATTATTTTTTTCAAATGCCTTGATTTCTAATCTTTTAAATGAAAGTTAGGAATCCAAGATAGAGATTTAAAATTAGATATCTTAGTTTATGATTTATGACTAACTAGAAACAAGTTTAGAGGTCCTAAATACAAACGGGTCAAAATATTGATTCTAAACAATAAGCCGAATGCTTAAAGATTTAGAATTTCATTAGTTTTAAATGTTGAATTTTACTCTACAAGATGGAGAATCAAATTACGATCATGTAGGAAGAAACGGGAGGTCAAACGGATACGTGGATCGAAAGATACGAAAGTTTTCGTGTCAAAAACGACAAAATGGAAGGGGCATAACACAGGGGCCACTGTAACTTACGGTGCCCACCGTAAGTTACGGTGGGGCTGAAATCGACACGGTGGTTGCCTCCTGAGTTACGGTAGAGAAATTTTAACACAGGGGCCACCGTAACTTACGGTGTCCACCGTAAGTTACGGTGGAGGCCAGATTCAAGTAATTGTTTTTGGATCAAGATATCAATGTTGGATTTTCCTAATTTCCTTGTTGTATTAGTTATTTAATTATCAAAACTGACCTTTAAGTTGGTTTTGATCACAGGTGAATGTCGAGAGTCTCGGATGAAGATCAAGCATCGAGCAAGAACCGAACAAACGTTAAACAAAGCTTCCGCAATATTGTTTCGTCGTTATTCTAAAACGGCGAATTAAATCATATTATGTTGTATCACTTTAAATTGTAAAAGTTTTTAACAAACCCGTATTTTCAGTGTAATTGTGACTATTATTACATGATTATGGATTTAAATTATACGATAAACGTGAAATAATAAAAAGGGTGTTACAAATTACCAGGACTACCTCCGGATAGAGAAGTTGAATTCAGAATCCATTTAATACCAGGAACATCACCGATTGCCAAAGCACCTTATCGGTTGGCACCTGTAGAAATGCAAGAATTGAAGAAACAATTAGATGAATTGTTAGAGAAAGGATTCATACAACCAAGTTCGTCACCATGGGAGGCGCCGATACTGTTTGTTAAAAAGAAGGACGGATCAATGCGTATGTGCATTGACTACCGTGAACTGAACAAAGTCACGATTAAGAATCGGTACCCATTACCGAGAATCGATGATTTGTTTGATCAACTGCAAGGAGCTAGATTTTTCTCTAAAATCGATTTAAGGTCAGGATATCATCAATTAAAGGTAAAGAAAGAGGACATTCCTAAGACCGCATTTAGAACGAGGTATGGCCATTATGAATTTACTATCATGCCATTTGGTTTAACCAATGCCTCAGCTGCATTTATGGACATGATGAACCGAATATGTAAGCCATATTTGGATAAATTCATAATTGTTTTCATAGATGATATTCAAATTTATTCTAAGAATAAAGAAGATCATGCAAAGCATTTGCACGCACTTTTAAGTTTGTTAAGAAAGGAAAAGCTTTATGCTAAATTCTCTAAGTGCGAATTTTGGTTAGAACAGGTACAATTCCTTGGACATTTAGTTAATCATGAAGGAATTCATGTGGATCCAACAAAGATCGAGGTGATTACTAAATGGAAAACCCCTGAGTCACCAACCGAGGTTAGAAGTTTCTTAGGATTGGCCGGTTATTATAGAAGATTTATTAAGGATTTCTCTAGAATAGCCATTCCCTTAACTAAGCTAACCTGTAAATCTGTTAAGTTTGAATAGGGATTAAAACAAGAAGAAGCCTTTAGAATTCTTAAACGAAGATTAACCCATACACCCATACTAGCATTACCAGAAGGAACTAAAGATTTTGTAGTTTATTGTGATGCTTCTAAATTAGGTTATGGATGTGTGTTGATGCAACGCCAAAAGGTTATAGCTTACGCATCTAGACAACTTAAGAATCATGAAGAGAATTATTCAACTCATGATTTAGAATTAGGAGCTATAATTTTTGCTCTTAAGAATTGGGGACATTACCTTTATGGTAGTAAGTTTACCATATTTACTGATCACAAAAGTTTAAGGTATGTTTTCGGGCAGAAAGAGTTGAATATTAGACAAAGACGTTGGATGGAATTTCTTAGTGACTATGATTGTGATATCCAGTATCATGAAGGAAAAGCAAATATAGTGGCAGATGCTTTAAGCCGAAAGTATCTTGAAAAGCCAAAAAGAGTACATTCTCTTAAATTAAATCTGCAAGTAGATTTAAATGATCAGATAAGAGAAGCACAAGAATCCGTAATCAAGGAGGATTAGGATTCGGAAAAATTAAAAGGTATGCTAAAAGAATTGGAACAAGGAACAGATGGAATTTGGAGATTCCATGAAAAGAGAATGTGGATACCTAAATTAGGAAACCTACGTCATCGTATACTAGAAGAGGCCCATAAGTCTAAGTATACAATGCATCCAGGAAGTGATAAAATGTACCAGGATTTAAGGAAATTTTTTTGGTGGATAGGAATGAAAAAGGACATAGCAACCTATGTTTCTAAATGTTTAACTTGTTCACAAGTCAAAGCTGAACACCAGAAACCCTCAGGTTTGTTACAGCAATTAGAAATGCCCGTTTGGAAATGGGAATTTATAACAATGGATTTTGTTACTAAATTACCCAAAACAAAGAAAGGTAATGATACAATCTGGGTGATTGTAGATAGGCTAACCAAGTCAGCTCATTTCCTACCAATGAAGGAAACAATTAGTATTGAACAATTATCTAAACTATATGTAAATGAAATTGTTTCTTTACATGGCATTCCTTTATCATTTGTTTCTGATAGGGATAGCCGCTTTACATCTCATTTTTGGTCAAGTTTCCAAAAGGCAATGGGAACCAAGTTAAAACTAAGTACGACTTGTCATCCACAAACGGATGGACAAAGCGAAAGGACAATTCAGACAATGGAAGACATGCTTAGAGCTTGTGTAATTGATTTTGGAGGTAATTGGGATGATCACTTACCTTTAATAGAATTTTCATATAATAATAGTTATCACACAAGTATCAATGCTGCACCATTCGAAGCACTTTATGGACGAAAGTGCCGAACCCCAGTCTGTTGGGCAGAAATTGGGGAAAAGCAACTATCTGGACCTGAGATAGAACAAGAAACAACTGACAAGATTATTCAAGTCAAGGAATGACTGAAAGCAGCACGTGATCGACAGAAGAGTTATGCTAATAACCGACGCAAACCGTTGGAATTTCAAGTAGGAGATAAAGTATTATTGAAAGTCTCTCCTTGGAAAGGAGTGGTAAGATTCATCAAACAAGGAAAGCTAAGTCCCAGGTATGTTGGACCTTTTAAGATTATTAGAAGAATAGGACCTGTAGCTTATCAGCTACAACTGCCAGAGGAAATGGCAGGAATACATGATGTGTTTCATGTATCTAATCTTAAAAAGTGTTTAGCTAATGAATCATTGATAGTACCTCTTAAGGATATAGAGGTAAATGAACAACTCAAGTTTGTAGAAAGGCCTCTACAGATTGAAGACAGGAAAGTCAAGAATCTCAAACATAAGAGATTAGTTCTAGTCAAAGTGAAGTGGGACTCCAAAAGAGGACCTGAGTACACATGGGAACTTGAGTCAGAAATGAAAAAGAAATATCCGTATTTATTCCAGTAGATCTCGAGGACGAGCTCTAAAACAAGGTGGGGAGAATGTAACAACCCTCGATAAAACCAAGACCCTCATAATACTTCCGACACCCCAGTATATCTTAAAATATTCCCTTATATGTCTTGAAATACACCTCGTAGCTCAAATTATGTTATAGCATATAAAATAAATTAAAAATAAGAAAAATGGAATTGAGGCAGGCCGCGTAATCCCACCTCAATAGTTCACGCGGGCGGTATTGGGGTCTAAACCTGATATCGTTGAATCCTTTAGTTCAAGCGGGCCGAGTAAGAGTCCTTGCTAATTAACGCGGGCCGCTAGAGATCATGAAACGCGGAGACATCCGGTGCTGACACGTGTCGACATCGTGGCGGGTCTACTTGGTGACCGGGCTAAGCTATTATGTTGACCAGGGTTGACGCGGGCCGCATAACCCTTGTCCATGTTTTACGCGGGCCGCGACAGGACTAGAATCAGGCACTATAAATAGAACTCATCAGTTTTCGTTTTCCGTCGCTCACATTTCAATCTCAAATCACAATTTCTGTAGGAAAGTTATAATACACGGGTATTATACCCCTAATTAGTGAGGTTCTGCTCCGTTGTAAGTATTATAACCCTAGTTTCGTAACAGTTACGCGGCCCGATTGATTTAGGGTTCCGTAACAACTGTCATGGTTATGCCCGACGTAGTTGTTGGAATGCCGTCTCGGGGAGGGTATCATTAATATTTTCAAAGGGTTATGGTACTAACCAATGTACATTTGTATAAATTATAGATTATATCCAGGAAACCCTTACAAAAAGCCTAAGACAGCAAAGTGAGTTTATCCTCTTTTTGATAATCTTTTTGGTATATTTTACAAAACCTTAATTGTTTTACAATGCGATTAAGCGATGATTGAGTCTTTGTAGTTCTTCAATTACTGTCGGTATGTTGGGGTTTTGTATACAAAATTTTGTACTACACTGTGTGTAGTAAGTCAGGACGACATTAATACGTTACCATTGGACAACGAGTGAGCCAATGGGGAACATGACCCACAAGTCAGGATTGACAGTACTGAATGAGTAATTGTGTAGAAATAAACAATGTGATCACTCTCAATACTGTTTTAATTGATAAATTGTTTCTTGATTAAACTGGGATTCACTCACCAGTATTTCCGACTGACAAATGTTTTTAAAACGCGTTACAGGTAACACAATGTGAACAGCCAATTAATGAAAGCCAGCTGGAGAGCACTGAAGGCTTGGAAAAAATGTGTCTAAAAAAGTTACCTAATAAACGATGTTTTAAATTCAATAAAATAGGGTTTGTCCCTATAAATGTATTGTAATAAGAAAATTGGGTTTTGCCCATGTATTTATTAATATCAAGTATGGTGGTTTTACTCTGATAAACATTTCCAAACTACGGTCCTGATGTAAATTCCGCTGCAAGATTAAATTACCTGATACCACCAAAACTCTGAGATCGCGTCCGCCCGTTCCCGGGAATCAGGGATCGGGGGTTGCGACACTAAACATGGCCATTGGTATGTCTTATAGTAGTCAATGTTATGCGTCTGTGCTATTTGACATTGTTGTCAAATTTTAGCTTCGGAATATACTTGTTTTAGTAGTAAGTAGGATAGATATCCAGTACTCGATAGAACTAGCTTATGGGAAGCTTCGACGTGGTAATTGTAATGGATTGGTTGTCAAGCAATCGAGCGAAGATTATTACCCGCACCCTGATGGCAAATGAAGAAACAATCATGATTCATGGAGGTAAGCAGACTACGCCCCTACAGCTTCCAAATTGCTTGAAGGCACGAGAGTTGTTGCGTAATGGATGTGTTGTTTTTCTGGGCTCATGTCGCGAACAAGGGAACCGAAGAACCAAAAATCGAAGATATCCCTGTGATAAAGGAATATCCTGAAGTTTTCCCCAAAGACTTGCCAGAATTATCTCCTCAACGACAAGTCGAATTCCGCATCGATTTGATTCCAGGCGCCGCGCCTGTAGTCAATGCACCTTAGCGACTTACACCTTCGGAGATGCAAGGATTGATAGTGTAGCTTCAGTAAATGATAGAGAAGGAAGATAACAGACCAAGTTTCCCACTTTAGGTAACCCCAACTTTGCTCGTCAAAAAGAAGCACGATAGCTTTCGTACGAACATCAAACTATCAGAAGCCGAACGAGCTAACCAACAAGAGTCGGTGACTCTTGCCAAGGATTAACGAATTACTTATTTAACTAACTGTGAGGATCCAACTACTATTTCATGACTGATCAGTGATCGAGTGTCATTAGCTGTGAATTCAGGAAGGAAGTATACCGGGGAAATTATGGGACAATAACTTGTGTCACACCCCAACCGATGGCGGAATCATCGGGGCATGGCACTGAGCGAAACAGATTGTCCAAAAGTTTCCATAACAACTATCATTACCATTCAATTTAAATTAACATGTCCCATACCATGTCTTAAATAGTAAACAAATTATTACAGATAAAAATCTAGGCAAATATTCTGTTCCGACAACTCAGATTCAAACATAAATAGTTTATTTATTGGTTTCTAGGACCTCCTTTCCTAGCTTCGATTTCATCACAGCACAGAGAGCATCCTAGACCTTTCCTAGCCTCAAGTTCACAGCATGCTAAACATGTAAACTTCCTAAGCACCTGTCACATACGTTAAAATAAAGTCAATACATAAAATGTAAAGGTGAGCATACAAGTTTGATAGTAGCATATAGAGTTCGAATTCGTTTACGCATAACCAGCACGTACACATAGTGAAATGAAGCACGTTAGTTATCGACATAGATCCATCGATACCAATGACTGCGGGTTGACTGCCTGAGGCAGTTCGCAATACATGATTACCACCGTAATCCATGCAAGTAAAAGATCCTTAACAACCCCGTGTGAACGGGTGCTGAGTCCAAACTATAGTACTATCGTTGCTAAGGCAGGTAGACAACATTCCATGTGTAAACATAACAAACAAGCATTCATGAGCCACGTATAACATGCATTAACGGTTAGCGTTCAAATAGTATTTGAGTAGTGTAATTGTTGTAGTTTGAATATTCGTAACGTATGTAACACCCAAAAGTGCTAAAAGCAAAAAGGGATCGAGTATACTCACAGCGATTAATGGATTGAAGGGAGCGCTTAGCGAGTAAGATTAGCCTGAATAGATTCGGTAACATAACGATAAGTGAAACTCCAAAACGGAAAACAAGTGTTGGAGAGTCGGACAGCTGGTCGATCGGACGGTAGTTCGATCGGACGGCTGACCGTTCGGTTGACAGTCTGCGCCGGTCGGTCGGTAGGCCGATCGGATGGCTGTTCGAGTGGATTGTTTCTTCCTTTGAGAAGGATGTGTTTGTGTATGATGGCTTGACTTTTGAAGTTTTCGTTGTAGCATTTGAAAACATTGAAGTACCCTTACCTTTCAGGTCGGTCGATCGGCCGGCAACCCGATCGGCTAGGCTTTCAAATGAATGGCAATGTTAAAGTCTTTGGATCGGACATGTGTTCGATCGGATAGGTGTTCGATCGGACAGGTCAACTAGTCAATGACTTTAATGAAATGTAAAGTGTGATGCAATGAATCG
>JARYGA010026286.1:0-49305 GCA_030545235.1 Helianthus tuberosus
TAAACATACTTGCAACTAGATTAGTCCTTTCATGCATACCACATTCGATTAAATGGGAGTTTCAATCGCATAATTACCTAATTACGTATACGACACCCACATACGAGAACATTATCATTATACATCATTCAAGGCTCATACTTTTGCATGTACTTGTGTTTTATAGGTCTAACGTAACTTAAGAGCAACAAAAAAAACAGCTTACGGGGCTCCGGGACAAAACTGGAGTCAACCGGATGCGCGAAACACAAAAACAGAAAACAAGACAATGGGCATGGCGTCGGCGACGCCCTATCCCTGCGTCCCCGACGCCCCCCAGATAGTTGCGTCGGCCAAATTTTTGCGTAAACAGCCAGATAGCGCGTCGGAGGATTATAGACTTTCCATGTCGCGTTGGCGACGCCCCAAATGGCCGCCAGCGACGCCAAACCTGCATTCCCTCGCCAATTTACTTATTTCCAGCCATTTCAACCATCCGGATGAGTTCCCGTGCATTCCAGAACATAAATTATCAATACTTAAAGCCCCTAAGTCTTTCTAACACGTTACATCACGGTGTTATGGACAACACCTTACATCATCACACGATATGGTCTTGACCCATTTGATTTATAACCAATGCATAAAACCAACTAAACCAACTTTACACAATCGCTATCATACAACTTACCTTATTACCTTCATCGACTACATTTCCTTACATGGAATTCTAACAAGCACCATACAATAATTCCCCTTTGATTTCTAAGGAGGGAGTCCGGGAATTACTTACCTTTGCCCGTAAGAAAGTCGTCACCATTTCCACTTGTTTGCTATGTTGTCTTCCAAGCCTTGCTACACCTTGATGAAAACAAGTTCATTCCTTTAATCATTAGACTTTACCTTGTGGTTATACATGTCATTCAAATAGATTGATAATTTTCATTCTTAGTTTTTACCATTTTCTTTATTTTCTAAACATAAGACATACCATATGTTAATGGTGTAAAGTAAGTCCGGCAAAAATGGCCTGTTGGGTAATGGGTTAAATGTGTTCAGGTCAAACGGGTTGCTTTAAAAGGTGCCGATTTGATTCGGGTCAAAATTGGTTTGATAAAATGAATTCAGGTTGAAACAGGTTGTTTTAGAACGTAATTATAATGGTTTCACCCGTTAAATGGCCGGAGGTGTAGGTGGTGGCATCAAAGGGTGACGATGGGTGGTGTTGACCCATTTGGACCATCAGTTCTAATTTCTAAGTTGGCAAGTTCCATAAAAGTGACCCATTTTGACAAATGAACCTGAATTAACCTATTTCTTGAATTATGGGGCATGGGTTGTTAGCTGTAGTTTGCAGCTACTGGCACACTAAGTTTTCTTTTGAATCTGTAGGGAGCCACAATCCCGACCAACGTTCAAAGAGATAATTGCCCGGATTAGAAGCCTGGGGCATCTATCAATGGACAGATCAAATAACCAAACAAGTCGATAACATATTCTTGTATTTATCCATACATTTGACCAAAAAGAGAGCAGAGATTGTTGTAGATTGAAAAAGAAAGCAAAGGTTGTGGTTTAGGAAATGTATGTTTGGTTCATTTAAAGTGACAAAGCACACAGCCAAACCGCAACCCCCCAACCTCGTTGCGCCAAGCGCAATTACACTGGGGCAGAATATTGTTTCTCATGCGCGGAAACACATAGGGAGGGATCACTCTCTCCGGCGCATAAGCAAAGTAAAATGGTGAAATATTGAAGCATTTTTGTGGTTTTTTTATTCTTGTGAGGCAAATTGTATGACATTTGATTGAAATACTTTACGCATGATGAAGGAAAAATGAAAATAAATTATGCTTGAATGATGATTATGAACGATGAATATGATTACCGTTGTTGAGAATACTTCAAGTTGTAGGGATACCATAATCAATTTCAAAACGGATGTTCAAACAACACAATCTTAATATGGATTCTCTTTAGCGCATGCTGGTTTATGAATGGAAGATTGAACGTTTGCAGATTTATTTGTAACATTTCTTTCTTAAGTTTTTTTAATAGCTCTGTCACTCTTGTAGAGTATCTTAGTGGTGCACAAAAAACCCGAACCGAGTATTATAAAAACCGGGTTTTCTATACCCGACCCTACCCATAGGGTAGGGTCCGGGTATTCATATTTGATCTAAAACCCGAACCTGGAACCGGGTTTTTTTATACCTGGTTTATACCCGAAACCCGGTTTTTATAAATACCCGGAACCGATTTTTATAAATACCCGGAACCGGGTTTTATAAATACCCGGAACTGGGTTTTTTTATACCCGGTTATATAAGAAGCGAAGACGATTCAAGTCCTATCTATGTTTTTTTTATCTATGTTTTCAAGCATTAAGACTTCTGGTTCTTATGATTTAACAAAATTATGTATGTACTTTGATGTAATCTTGTTTAATTATCAAGTTTCTAATGATATTTGAAGTATTTGGTCATTATTCCCCTCTATTTGCTGTAAAGATCCATTGGTGTTTGTCTAAATAAAAAAATGAAAAATTGATGGAACTTGGTTAAAACATAACATAGCAAATAAAATATATTGTTGTTATGTAATCCAAAAGGATTCAAATCAGGACTATTCCTTCGATCTAGCACTATCGAATTTAAATTTAGAAATGTCATTAAAATTTCAATAGACACCATCCACTAAAACATATAAAGAAGCATTAATACCCGGTTTTTTTAAAAACCCGATTTTGTAAAACCCGATCCTACCCGAACCCGGTTCCATACCCGGAAGCGGTTTTAAAAAAAAACCCGATTTGTGCACCACTAGAGTATCTTACTCTTCAACCATGGGGCTTCATGTTCACGTAGCCCATGTAGGAGTGTCGGTCTAATGGGCTTAAGGCTTTGGATCCCAAATTTTTTTAGTTTAACTTGAATTGTGCTCAGGTTGAAAGATGAGTCTTGGAAAGTGGCATGTGAGGCACAACTGATGGAAGAGTGTGGTTGCTATATGGAATTTAGGTCTAAAAACAGAAGATGACCAAATTAGGGCAGGTGAAAAGGGCATTGAACAATCATATGTTGCATCCGAGATGCAAAAATCGATGGAAATAGGACGTTGACATATAGTAGAGAGCAGAAATCATAGTTCATTTGATTCGATTCCTGTAGTCCTCTCAGTTTCCTACTCTAGTTTAATTTGATACTTCTTCAACCCAAAATCTCCACCCTAGTTTGTATAATTCCATGTCTAGTTCTTTGTTAAAGTACTTGTCACTTGTTCAGTTTTCTACTCCTAATCTAAAGCCTTGAACAAAGTCGTTTATGTCCTAATTTTGTATGGGATTTTTGCTAAATACTTGTTATGACTTGGTTGTTATTTGCTACATATTGCTTATTTTTGCTAGCTATGAGTTAATCGACCGATCATGTTACAGCTTTACATGTATCACTCGAACCGTAAACATTATTTATTTTTATGTGTTTCCATTGTGTAATTGATTTTGTGTGTTTGACTTAGAAAGCGTAACTCACTAACTCCTTATTCAAGTTTGCGAAGATTCTTAAACCCCATAGTTCTTGGTCACTTGCTTGTGAATCAATCATGGCACCTTTTGTGCTCACTAGTGTAAATATGCTAGATTTGTGTGAGAAGTCATCTTTTTGGCATATTTTGTTTCATTTCTCTTACAAATGTAAACTTGAACAATACTTTCTTTACAAGATGAGCAATTTTAGATGAGCTATAAACCGTTCATTTTGCAAAGTTGTTTCTTTAATTTCCAAAATTGCCCTTTTCCCCTTGTTTTACTTGGTATGATCAAAGGAAAGACCTACAAATGTTCAAGTGAAACTATGAGATTATAGATATGTTATGACATTTCATCCAAGTTAGATACATTCTATCCCAGCCGATTGATCACCTATAGGGTGACGAGTTGCAACTAGTCTTGGAGATGAGAGAAGAGATAAAAAACAAATATAAACATTAGGAATTTTTTTATATAATTTTCTTTAATTAAAAATATTAAAAAAAAATTGTTGTTTTAAAACAAACAGCCCAATGGGTCAGCCCAGCGAAGCCCACCAAACCCATATAGACAATCATTCATGTTAAGTTCATCATACACATTCTTTTCACTGCTGCACTTTATGTACAACATCTGTTCTCGACCCATTTTCGCCTCTATATGATCTAAATTAGCTCAATATGTTCACACGTAAAATGTAATATGCTCTGATAGCTTTCCAACCATATATCATATGCCTTAAACCGAGCTACGGTTGATTTTATATGAATTTTTCAAAACAGGGGCGCAACAATAATTATTTCCAATCAGCTTTGTAAATCTTTGGAATTATGAACTAAAACTCGACTTTAAATCATCAATTCGTGTTCATAATTTATACTAAGCATCATAAACATGTTAGAGACCATATGATACAATAAACATGTTAAGACACTTCCTACCACATTCACCTAGATTTCATTCATGTGCTAAAACAACTTCCAAATCAATACTATTACCACATCATACAAGCAAAACCGAAACTTCTTCATGAATCACGTTTAAAGCACACTTCTCATGTTATTTCACTATCACGTACAATCATCATCATTTCCTATACATATTCATTCATTGTTTACATCAAATCTCATCCGATAATCTCATCTATGCATTTCATCAAACACTTGGTGTGCGTAGTACTACCAAGCATAGTGTACAAGTAACTCAAGCACATTCATACCATTTCTTATCAAGGTCATCACATTCAACATTTTCACATTATTTTCTTTCTAATTCAGGTTCATATACATCAATCTACCATATTCATCTTCACATATCAAAACTACAACTAATTTAACACACATTTCATCAACATTTCCATGGCATTGGTACATACAAGTGGGTTTACATATAAACATCAAGATAATCCAAAATTCTAGCATAATTCAAGTTTCATAAGGTGATTCTAACACATATTCATCCTAATTTCACTTAAATTCATGGATTAATCGAAACCCATTTCATCCAAGATCATACATTCATAAATTGGGTCTTACCTTGGCTCAAGATCAACTATAAATGTATGGATTATGCTTCATGCAATGGATTTCCAGCCTATAATCTTCCAATTTGTGCAGAATTTTGAGTAAAATCTTTGAGTTAGGGTGAATCTTCTCTTCCCCCTTCTAACCTAAGACACCCACACTTACTTGAACCAAAATTCTGCACTTATATTTTGTTATAAAAATCTTCTTCTCATTTTAACACATTCCACCCTCATCTTTCATAACATGTCTTTTATCATCCACATTCTAAGTTAGTTAACTTTGTTATTCACAATAACTTACTTACCAATATTTTATTAACTTTTCATATGGTAAAATTTACATTTACCATTTTCTTTTATTAATGCATCAAATTAAAATATTATGTTACAACAACAACAACAACCATACCCAGTAAAATCCCACAAATAGCAAAACTACTTGTAGGGTCTGGGGAGGGTGAGATGTAGACAGACCTTGCCTCTATCCCTAGGGATAGAGAGGCTGCTTCCAGAGAGACCCTCTGCTCAAAAAAGAACAGCATACCAACACACCAAGTCAAAGAATCTAGAAATAAGAAGTGAACAACATACAAATATTATGTTATAACATATAAAATTTTGGGGTTGTTACATTTCATAAACGTGACCATCTAATAGACTGAAAGGTAGAAAAGTACCGATAGATAGACTGAAAGGTAGAAAAGTACCCTATACGGACCCTTGACCCTTTTTTAAGGTTGTATTATAATTCAAGCATAGTATATTATTATTATCTAAATGCTAAAATTTTGATTGCTTTTCAACAAGTTGTGACTTATGAATGAAATAACATTCACTTTCATACAGATGTTATTCACGCTTTTTAAATTGTTTGTTCTACACGATGGCCTAAGTGTACATACTCACCCATCTTTCAATACAACTAGGTGATTCCCCGCCCGCACTGCGGGGCTATGGCCGAATAATTCTCAACAAATTTAAAAAACAATACTATAGTTTTGCTACAAATAAAAAGTAAAAAGAGCGTTGGCCAGCTCTTTGACACGATTTTTAGCTGGGGGCAAAGTCATATTTTTTTTATTTTTACTTGGGGGGAAAAATCAAATTTTTTCCCCGAGTGTAAAATCCTAATTTTTAGCTAGGGAAAACCATATTTTGATTTTGCACTAGGGGCAAAAACGTAATTTTTAATTGAGGGTGATATCGTAATTTTGAACCGAGGGGAAATTCGTAAATTTTAACTGGGGGCAAAAGCATAAATTTATTTTTAACTGGGGGCAAATGCGTAATTTTAAATTGTGGCCAAAACCGTAATCAATTTGAACCGAGGGCAAAATTGAGAAATTTAGCAGGGAGCAAAAGCGTCATTTTATTTTGAACTGGGGGCAAATACGTAATTTTAAACCGATAGCAAAATCGTAATTTTAAAGCGGATATAAAATCATAAATTAATTAGGCCAATAGGGGAGTGTCAGGCAGCTGCCTGACACTGTTCCCTTGCTGCCCATGTCAACCAATAAAGGCCAACAACTATTGCCGCCGACACACTGTTGTTTGTAGATGTTGAAAATATGTTAGACCGTGGGGTATGGTGGGGCGGGGGTTTGGGGCATGGGTTGACACGTGGACTTCGAGGGGCATCGCTGGTGAGTGACGTGTTGGTCAGTATGGCGGGGCGTGGCTAGCCCGCGTGGGTTGGCCAGTGTTATAAAAATTAAAAAAAAAGTTTAAAATTAAAAAATACAAACAAAATAAAAAAAAGCCTAAAATTATTATTAAAATTTCCTAAAAATAACAAAATCCTAAAAAAAGATTACAAAAAAAGCCTAATTAAGCGTTAGGTAGATTTCGAACAGGGTGAGCTTGCCAAACGGCTTCCGCTCCTTGCCCCGGAACTCGATGTTGGCCAACGCCACCCGGTCTTCGTGACTTATATCACCGCCCGGGACACTGTCGTATAGGAGTTGGGTGAACCGTTTGGCTTGGCCAAACGGTTATTTTTTAAATTTTAAACCTAGCCGCTATAGCCTAGCCAACCAGCCAATGAGAGCTGGCCACGGAAGACCGCTAAGCACGCCCAACGCCGGGCTGAAACCCCCGCCGAAGGGGCCACGCCAAAACCCAAACCCACCCGGAGTGGTGACTTGGCCGGTTGTACCCAACCCACGCCCCATACCCCATAGTCTTAGTCTTTTTTTGTAGGTGAAGACAAAAACTTTTTTCACTGTTCATTTCATTCAATTTTTAATATATGTATAATATAATATGTCTTATCTTACATGTGAACATTTGGCTTCCGATAAGGGTGTTGCTTTGTACATGTTCACCCATCATTTCAATACAATATGTATCAATTCTCAAATGTCAAAACAAATTTTATTGTCCAATGAGTCAACCTATAATTAATTAGACCAGAAGGTATGGGGGCCGGCTAGGACCGGCGCCGGTCCCCCACACTGCCCCCCTCCATCCCACCCGTCATCCCCAGCGGCCCAAAGCCGTTCTCGCCGTGCCACTTTTGAAAAATATAGCCGTTAATAACGGCTAGATTAATTAAATAAAAAAAAACATTTTTCAATTTAAATATATACCCATTCTTTATACCATTTCCTCAATATTTCACCCATTCTTCTCCCATTCTCATCCATTTTTATAAAAAAACACTCCCATTTTTATACCAATCTTTTATAAAAAAAATATCTCTTCATCCACAATGGCATCTAATCCTTGGTGGTTCGGCTCTTCTTCGGACGAAGAGGAGATGTTTTTCGCAAACGCTGTGGTAAAGGCGGCGCAGATTCTTTTGGAAGAGGAAGAGGACTCGTCTGAAAACGTTATTATCAGACGAATACGGGTTAACAGAGACCGCGAAGGAGCGCACGAGAAATTGGTTAACGATTATTTTTCGGATGCACCCCTTTACAACGCCGACACTTTCAAACGAAGGTTCCGAATGAGTCGCCGTTTATTTACATGGATTGCTGATGATTTGGCGGGGCTAGACCCGTTTTTCACTCAACGACCCGATGCTCGGAATTATGAAGGGTTCACCACGTTACAAAAGTGTACTGCGGCCATTCGCCAACTGGCGTACGGACAGTGGCCGACGCGTTGGACGAGTACTTACAGATGTCGGCAAGAACTGCGCGGGAATGTTTGTATCGGTTTTGCCATAATGTGGTGAAACTGTATAGCAAAAAATATTTGCGGAAACCAAACGCGTATGATGTTCAACAGTTGTACCAAGCTCATGAAGCAAGGCACGGGTTTCCGGGAATGCTTGGTAGCATTGATTGTATGCATTGGGCGTGGCATAACTGCCCGACTGGGTGGCGAGGCCAATACACGCGAGGTGATCACGGCTATCCAACCTTAATACTTGAGGTCGTGGCGTCACAAGATTTGTGGATCTGGCATTCTTTCTTTGGGCTCCCTGGTTCACTCAACGACCTCAACGTGCTATACCAATCGACGATCTTTAGCGATGTCGTTAATGGAATCGGTCCGGACACCCGTTTTACAGTTTCAGGGGGTTGAGTATAGACGCAGGTATTATCTTGCTGACGGAATATATCCGTCTTGGTCTACAATTGTCAAGACTATTTCATTTCCTGAGGACGAAAAAAGGAAAAAATTCGCCAAGCGTCAAGAAGGTGCAAGAAAAGACATCGAACGTTGTTTTGGTGTTTTAAAAAAAAATGGGCCGTCCTTGAACAACCAGCACGTGCGTTCACACCGAAGAGGTTGCGCCTTTGTATGTACGCTTGCATTTTGCTCCATAACATGATTATTGAAGACGAAGGTCGGGCGATTTGTGAGTATGATGAGAATGCATCTTACGGGAATACTGTCCCGGTAGATCCGACACAACAGGATTTAAACTCGTTCGCGCTAACCAACGACTTCACGCATATAAACCTTCAACAGGATTTGGTAGAACATATTTGGAATAACGTTAACGTAGCGGACGGTGACGAAGACGAAGACGAGTAGTGTAGTTTTTTATTTTTAGGAAATGTAATTTTTTTTAATTTTTCGGAAATGTTTTTTTTTTTTTTTAGGAAATGTAACTTTTTTTTATGTTATTAAATGAATTTAATTATGTTGTATTTGTTAATTTTTATAAAGTTTTTATTAAGTTAATAAAGTAAAACTTAGAAAATTATAAAATAATGAGGTGGGGTAGCCCCATCCTCCATCCCCCTCAAATACGAAGGAGGCCCATCCCCCACGAGCCGGTGATGTGGCGCCTACGTGGCGGCCCATCCTCGTGGGGATGGGCCTCACCATACCCCTTAGTCGTATGATAGACAAGGGTGCTCAAAGAAAATAGACTAGGGTGCAATGAGAAAAACTCAACTTATAATTTATCTATATCAAATCAAATTTATAATAAGTAATTCAAGTTAATAATGCGTAGGGGCTGTTTGGTAGCCTCTGAATGATCATTAACGCTTTGTTCCCAAGATAACTTAATGAGAGAAAAGAAAAAAAAAGTAAAAGTGAGAAAGGAAAGGACGAGAAAGAAAAAAAAAAGATGTCTTTCCCACCATTTCCTCCCAAATCGGAAGGAAAGAAAAACTAAAGAATTTAGCATAGTTTTACTTTCATTTCCTTTCTTAAATGAAACTCGGGAACACGACATGTTTTATTTTCCTTTCTTTTCTTTCCTTAAATGAAACTCTGGAACATGAAATATTTTTACTTTCTTTTTGTTTCTTTTCCTTTCCTTCCATTAGTAAACTCTGGAACACGGTGTAAGAGGCTACCTCTTAATGGAACCATTAAAATTTTACTAATGAGAAGGCAGAAGAATGTGACATGTGATGATTAACCATTCAGAGGTTACCTCTTAACCATTCAGACTTAAGGTTACCTCTTATTCATTCAGAGGTTTTAAACCATTAAGAGGTAGCATCTGAATGGTCATTAAAAGGCTACCAAACAGCCCCGTAGTATACTCTCATTCAACCTCACATTTTTTATTTATATATTATTTAGTGTTAATATTTTAATAGTTAGTAATGGATTTTACTAAACATTATATCAATATAATATTCTTTATTTGTTTTTAAATTCGGTAAACATTGCTTGAAAACTAAAACAATATAATGTGATATTAATCGTATTTTTCTAATGTTTACCCCAACAAATTAGTGATTACTTTAATATTAAGTCATTATTTTTAGTTATTAGAGTTCAACCGTTATCAACGGTTCAACCTTTTTACAAGCTTAGGCCACTCGGTATTGGGGACGGCCAAGGGCCGGCGAAGCACGGCGCCGCCCCCTTGGCCCGTCCCCGTCTTCCGCGTTAACCTGCAGCCGTTCTCGACGTCCCCCTCCATCACACACATACCTATATATATAGGTAAAGGGTACTGTACAAATTCCCTTATCGTACATTACGTACGCTACAATCTCAGCCGTCAGATCATCTTCCGGCAATGAAAATCGCATGTTGTTTTTTTTTTTTTTGTAATAATTTTGCATGTGATAATTTTGATGAAATAGCAGGTGTTTTTTTGTAACAATTTCGCATGTGGTAATTCAATTTCGCATGTGATAATTTTGATGAAATAGAATGTTGTTTTTTTGTAACAATTTCGCATGTGGTAATTCAATTTCGCATGTGATAATTTTGATGAAATAGCAGGTTGTTTTTTTGTAACAATTTCGCATGTGATAGTTCAATTTCGCATGTGATAATTTTGATGAAATAGCATGTTGGTTTTTGTAACAATTTCGCATGTGGTAATTTTGATGAAATCGCATGTTAAAAAACCAACATGCGAAATTGTTACAAAAAAAACAACATGCGATTTTCAATGCGGGAAGATGATCTGACGGCTGAGATTGTAGCATACGTAATGTACGATAAGCGCATTTGTACGTTAACCAGCCCCTATATATATATATATATATATATATATATAGGCCAGGATCATTTCAGAACCATAAATATTTACAAAACTCGCAGAACTCCTAATAAACAATCTTTTTATTTATATATTTTTATGTTTAGGATAATTTTATCATTTATTATGTGTATTTTTACGATTACATACATGTTAAGAGTAGTTTTATCATTTTTTATATGTAATTTTATAATTACACATATGTAAACTAGTTTTTTTACATATATGTAATTAGTTATGATACATATATATAATTTTGGCAATTAAACATATGTAAACTACTTTTAACATGTATGTAATCAAAGAAATACATATAATATATGATAAAAAGATCCTAAATACAAAAACTTATATATAAAATGATTGTTTATTAGGAGTTCTGCAAGTTCTGTAGTTATTTAGAGTTCTGAAATTAACTCAACCCTATATATATATATACCTATATATATATATATATATATTTAGCCCGATCCCCCACCCCCTTGGTCCATCCCCTTTAGGCCTATCCTCACACCCTCTTACGTGGCGGGTAACGTGGCGGCCCATCCTCCCCACACCATACCTTCCGGTCTTATACATTTATTAATATAGCCCAAATTTATTATTATAGCACAATAATTTTTGAAATTATATGTGTTGCAAGTAGATTAATTGTATAACAAGGGCGGATAAAGTTATCGGTTATATTAAATTTTTTTTCTAGTGTTTCATTATACGATTTAAAAATAACTAAGAAGTTTCATAAAGAATTGATGGTTAAGCACTTTGGAAGCAGACATTAATTACTATGAGCAAAATATTGCAAATTTGTGGGACAATTATTCGACACACCTACTTATCTTATTATGTTCTATAAACAAAACTTTTTTATTCTAAAAAACCATAAAAATCTACGAATATTACAATTCGTTCAAATTACGCTATCTTATGAGAACATTACAATGCATTAAAAATTGCTTAATGATCACACGAGTTTCATAAAAACTATAATGTTGGATTATAGTCATCATCTTGGTGATAAAAAAAAATTATGAACTAACATATGAAAATATTCAAACAAATACCCTCCACATATGAGGTCAAAGTTGTTCAAACTTTAAAAGTCTCTTTAGCTTCCAAGCCACTCAATTTCAAGTGTGAAATCGACCATTATGAATATCAGTTCGTGAGTGAAGATGAGGGGTGATTATTGAAATTTTCAAGCTAATAGAATTGGTTTGCTTGAAGTTTCATTTTAACCCCCTAGACGCTTGTCATAATGCACTTTGGGTGTTATTTAGATAATAGGATCACTATATTTTTTTTTTCAATATCATTCTATACGAAAAGGGCAATTACAAAGCAATGGTAGGTAGTCGGGCAACAAGTTGCGCCGCCACCCCCTTTTGAATAGAAAAACCAATAAATGTCAATTAAATTAAATTAAAAAAGAAAACGATAATGTAAATTATGAGTTTGTGTATTAACTACAAGCTTACCCCGCGTTATGCACCCAAGATTTTGTACGTGTACATTTAGGGTGAGAGGGGCACTCCCCTAAGAGGGGAGTCCCCTCTCTTACGCATAACCAATCAGCATATGCCACGTCAACTCCCCTCTTAAACTCCCCTAACACCCCAATTTGATGGCGGCACTCCCCTCTTAGGGGACTTGTGTTTTTTTTTTTTTTTTATTTGTTGTAAAATTATGCATGTTTATAAATTAAAAAAATATTAATAAAAATTAAATAAAATTTAATAAAAGACATTTCATTAAATTAAAAATAAAAATTACATTTAAACTAGAAAAATAAAAATTACATTCAAACTAGAAAAATATAAAAACAAACTACTCGTCGTCGGAACTCACTTCAAGGTGAGGTAGATCTAAACGTCCGCGATGCTCAACGAGATCGTGTTTTAGTCTCCAATGCGTTTCTTCGTCAATGAGTTCGCTATAAGCTGTATCAGCGAAGACGGGTTCGACTGGAGGATCTTGAATGTGTACCGGTGCTATCGCCCTTCCGTCGTCTTTTATAATCATGTTATGTAAAATAATGCACGTATACACGAGTAACCTTATCTTTTTCACCGTTTTGGAACGCATTGGACGCTTTAGTATTCCCCACTTCGCCTTTAACACACCAAACGCCCGTTCCACATCTTTTCTTGCGGCCTCGTGTTGCCTCTTGAACTTTTTTTCATTCGGGATGTGAGGATATGGAAAAGACTTCACAAACACGGACCAGCAAGGGTAGATCCCATCAGTAAGATAATACCCGCGTTTGTATAAGTGGTCGTTCACCTGAAATGGACAATATGACGCGTTTTAGAGTGAGTTTGAGAGTGGTGGGTGTGGTAAAAAAATTATTTGAGAGTGAGTTTAAGTTGGTTATTTATATTGTTAAAATTGAATTTAAAAAAAAAAAAAAAAACCGACCGTTGCCAATGTCTATCCTCGATCAATGTGCCATTTCATCGCGGTGTCTCCCCACCGAAACCCCTCCCCGATTCGGGTACCCGCGGTGATGGCGGCGGTGTTCCCGATCGGGGAATGTGGTCACCGAACACCCTCCCCGCGAGTGCCCCGGATACCCTTACAATCTGATCTATTAACTATATCTAACAATTTCAAAGTAGATGTACAGTAGCTATAATTATATCTATTCAATTTTTAAAGTTATATAATTTTCTTTGTGAATTAATTGAAAAGAAGGTAACTCAGCTATAGTTACCCCTTTGAAAAGGAAAGTTTTGTTGTTCTTTGATTTTCCCCTATTTTTAATAAAAATATTTAGCTCAAATAAATATTTAATTTTATATAATTTTATTTCATCCATAACCATTCTTAATTTTCTTTTATTACTTTTTGTTACATTTAACCAATATATATTTACTTATCCATTTATATTTAAAATTCTAAATTAAGTTATAATTATGAATGTCATTTTTACCATAAATATAAATTTATTTTTATAATTTTTCACATAAATTTATAGTCTAAATAGAGTTGTATTCGTTATAAAATATTATTTATACTGTAAGCTATAGAAGTGCCTGTACTGTATCAGTATAGCGACAAACCGAATTGATACCTTCACAACAATATCTATACCAGGTTGATTTCATCCGAACAACATCGTTACCGGTACCAGTATTGGTAGTATCGGTTTCGTTTATGATATTTGTTTTTTGTGGTTTTCATTCGATGTAAACACACATGTCGATATCCTTTTGGGATATCACGACTTTATTTTTCGGGTTTTATCTTTCGGTTGCCATACCAAATGCCAATAGCGTATCACAACCATAACAAACCGAACCAATAGCGACTGAATTCTCTAGGGTTTAATTTTGATAAAGCTGAAGTTTCCTGCATTCGTATCTAAGGATGTAATGACTAATGGATGATGGATAAGACTTGAGTTGGCTTAATTCTTCACTACCCGGTTTATAGTTTTCGATCGATGTAGATCTTTCCCGCCTAATGCATTTGAAGACCTGTATATTACCTTATACATTTACATGTAAACTTATATAAACAGAAAAATAAATTCATAAAATACTGTATTTGTTAAATATACATATAAAATAAAAAGTTAGATATATACTCTTTATCGTCGCCGGTTATTCAAAGTGTGTGATTATATTTCGTCGGAGTTACCAATCTAAGACCGTGGGGTATGGTGGGGCGGGGGTTTGGGGCATGGGTTGACACGTGGCTTGGGTGGGCTTCGCTGGGGTGACCCACAGTGAAGACGGTATGGTGGGGCGGGGGTTTGGGGCATGGCCTTTTGAATAATGTTTTTTAAATAAAGGAAATTACATAAAAAAATTCCTAGTGCTTGCAATATTTTTTCTTTATCTCTTCTCACGTCTCCAACATTAGTTCCAACTCTTCACATGATAGGTGATCGATGGGCTGAGCTAGAAATTTCATATCATCTCGTCTTTGTTTCAGGGCATCCCGAGCTTCTTTGTTCTTCCGAATTTCGGCCCTTTGTTGTTGGAATACGTTGAATGTATCTAACTTGCTTGCAATGTAATCCAACTGATCGCTGTATACTCCCCTACGCGAGCTCGAACTCCCAACTAAAGGCGATGCCGTACCCGATCTTGATTTTTGAGCGCGCCTTTTTGCGGAATCTCTTCCGTATTCAGGCCGGTTTGGCGAATCATCCAGAAAGTCCTCCAACTCTTGATCTCGTGCATCCGATTGGGCTTGGGACGAGGGTGTCCTTGATGTGACAACTGCCAAATTTGCATGCATCCGTATAATTAATTAATCTTGATTAGCGCTTAATGATTGTGCTGAATTACAATTAATTGCTTCCTGATTACTGTATCATACTTACATGTGCATCACATTTCATACTGTCACATCATTTTTACATACAAACTTTAGTGACATAGACGATGCACAAAGCACGGTTAGCACAGTTAGCGGATAACTCGGAAAATGTTGACGATGTTCAGTACATAGACAAACAATGTTTTGAGACCCAGTTTGGGCCAGAGATAAGGTACTACACTAGTATGGTGTGTAGGGAAGTAAGGACCATAAAACTGCTTCACTAGGTGATAGTTTAAGTGCCGGAAAGTGCCTAAAACCCACATAAAGTGCAGAATTCTGTATATTTCAGCAAAATTTATCTTTTTAACAAGCTAGTAATGTGCAAAAATATGACTAAATGGTCCTGAATGCTTTCCTAAGTGTCGGGAATTAAAAGTGTCACAAAAGGGTACTTAAAGAACACTAAACAGTATAGTTTGACACTTTAACGAACCGGTATCTAACCGAACAACCGGACATTACACGAAACACCAAAATTTTACTAGAAGCATTGTTTTAATGTTTCTAAGCTAGTTATGATCCACGAACACCCTAACACACTATATAACACATAACACATTTAAACACTAAACATCACACTTGAAAATCTAACTAGATTACTTAACCACCATTGAAACCCAAGTAAACACCCCCCCCCCCATACTTACGGTTTCAAGGTGGGCCACCCCACCTTGATTTTCCTTGATTTGTTTAGATTTGTAAGAGATATGTTAAGTACTTTTGAGACATATAGACCAATGGGTATTTGTTTGTTGGAAACCTTTACTTAAACCCATGAGACATTCACTCCTTCACCATCACTTTACCATTTCACAACACAACTCCCTCTCCTCCCTTCTCCAACCTACGGCCCAACCACAACACCACAACATCACCATTTTCAACCACTTCTCATACAAACCAAGGTGATCTAGAGGTGCAAGGAGCTAAGTTAGGAAGTGTGGAAGCATCGGAAGTTGATGGACCTCTTGCAAGTGCTATTAACCACCTCATTACTTCACTTGAATCATCCCTAGCCTTGAGCTAGTAGTAAGATCTTCTACTCTTCATTTTACATCTATTTCAAGTGGTTAATATATGATACAAGATGAATATCATGAAGAACACTAAGAAACTTGAAGATGAAACATGAACATAAGCATAAAACTATAAGAAATCAGAAAAGAAATCATGTTGTTTAGTGATGTTATGATGCTTGATGATTATTGGTTTGTGTAAATGATGTAAATCATTATATGATCTTGCTAGATCATGATTAAAAACATAATCTAGCAAGATGAGAGGATGAAAATGTTAGAGATTCATAAATCATCCTCATGAAAGATATGAACTTGAAAGAATATATTGTTTTCTTGAAAAATAATAATCAAAGTGGGTTAATAATCATATAGATCTAAAATTTATGAATGGTTTTCCAAAAGAACCAAGCTTGAAATATGAGTTTTAGTAGATCTTGGTTCTTACATAAACAAACACTATTTTTAATGGATAAACGAGTGTAGAAACACTTGTGTAACAAGAAGGTTACATAAAGAAACATTTTTAGAAAATGTGTTTTGAAGTTGTAAACATCCAACTTCTTCAAGGATGAAGTTTTTAAAGTAGTAAACACATTTTAAAGGGTAACCAAACTCACTAAACACACTACCAAGTTACTACAAGTTTTTATGAAAGTTCAAGTTCATGTTGTTATGTAAATAGCATTGTTTTGACACTTGGTAAGTGTTGGTTAAGTTGTGGATTGTTTGTGATGACTTTAGAAAGAAAATGATATGCTTTGATAGCATGGACACCTCCATTTTTAGGGGAAACTATGGCAAAATTTTCTAAAAATATAAACACTTAGAAAAATATTTTCTAACAAATATTTACAAGTGTATTTTAACTATGGTTTTTCAATATAAACTTTGCCATAATTTTTGTAACAAAAATACAAACATTGGAGGTTGGTTTTTGTAAATAAAAATAACTAAATATGTATTTGAAAGATATATATTTAGAAGACATGATGTGTGTGAATACTTGTATACTTCATGTATTAACTATATTATTTTAGGATTCGAAATAATATAACTTGACAAAATACCAAGAAATTACAATCCAGAATATTACCAAAAATCACAAGGAATAATTATATAAGTTACACACACAATATTGTGAAACTGAACGAAAGAAAGTAACTTACGAAATATTCCGAAAAATACCATTATGAGTACATTTTTGGTAAATAATATTTTGGACATATGGGATGAAAATACGATTTTTATGATTAACACAAAAGTTATATCATATTTCCAACAAGGAGAAAATATATTATTTTTGGGAAGTAAAAATATATCTTCTTAGAATATTTGGAAGATATATGATTTTTGAGAAAAATACATATTTTCTTGAAATACATCATTCTTGGACAAAATGAGTTATATATTTTCTAAAGTGGGACTTGAAAATATATTGTTTTGGAAATATATATTGGATGTTTATTAAGGAAATACGTACACGCCTGAATACGACGCCAATACATGTTGAGATATACAAATACAAGAATACGAAAATACATGTATGAGATAGCCCCATCCTTGGGAAGGAAATACGAATATAAATACTTGAGAAGTATTGTTACAAAAATATTGTTTAGCGATTATTCCAAAAATTAAATATAATTTAAAGTTAAGATATTTAATATTTTCACAAATAATTATATACTTGGAATACTACCGAAGACACTTTAAAACGTAACTCAAGGGCACTAATCAATACCAAGTCAAGGCACGACCCGCTCGTCTAACAGACCATAGTACGCATGTAGGTAGTCGTGCGTTCTAGAGGAAGCTTTGAGTTACATCGGATACAAGGAACGCAAAACAGTGAGTTCATGTCCCCCTTTTCTTTTACTGTTTTCAGTTTTATACTTCGGGGGTGAAATACATGTTAGATACTGATTACAAACAATTACAAATGGTATGATTAGCTAAGGAATGTACTGCTAGATCACGTGAATGGGTAGGCCATTATCTTAAGACCATTAATCCTTGTATAAGGACCGAGGGGCATGAGTGATAGATCTATTGGGTGTTGCGAGCCCCACCCATGGGCCTGTGAGTTGGCCGCATGTGGTGACTATGTCATTCCGCCGGAGGGGCCGGTACGAAATACGCATATAGGATTGAGTGCTTCCTATGCCATGTCACTTATATTAATGTATTAGCTACACATTAATTGATCTGTTTTTCCTTGTTGCTTCATACTAGTTTACGCATACATACATACATACCTACAAACGTTTTCAAGGATGATTCGTGCACACATACTAAACACATGAACTCGCTCAACTTTTGTTGATGTTTTCAAACTACATGTATTTCAGGGAATTAGTAAATGGATCTGGCGGGCGTTGGAAGTTTTATGCTGCGATAGAAATAAAGTTGTCATCCATGGTCTTTGGGTTCGGTCAGTGTGTCTTACTCCTGGACGAGACACGTCTTCCAAACCTTAGTTACATCTAATATCTTTTGATGAGTCCTTAGTGAACTCATAAACAATTTGTAAGGTTTGTAAAACTTGAATTTGAAGTCTACGTTTTAAACAATGTTGTCATGTTTTAAACTCATTTAAGATGACAAATCTATGGTTTTATCATATAGTTGATGTTATGATTGAATGCAATGATATTAAGAAAGTCACCCCATAATCACGCTTCCGCAAAAGTCAGGGTGTGACAACTTGGTATCAGAGCTTCGATCGTAGCGAACTAGGATTCTTTTTCGAGTCTAGACTACGATCATTAGGGCTCTCACGAAAACGTTTTTACAAACATGTTTTCATTGCATACACGAAACACCCAGATCCAGGAAACAAACATTTTTTACAAACAAAAGACACGAAACACATTTCAAAATTTATGTTTCAGTCTGAGAGATTGGGAGTTTAATCTAAGGGATTCAGTCTGAGAGACTGGGAGTTTAATCGGGGAGATTCAGTCTGAGAGACTGGGGAGTTAGTCTGAGAGACTAGCTGGGGCAATTTGAGAGACTGGGTAGTCTGAGAGACTAGTTGGGACAGTTTGAGAAATTAGGGAGTTTAGTTTGAGAAACTGGGTAGTTCAGTCTGAGAGTCTGGGTAGTTAATCTGAGAGACTAGTTGGGACAGTTTGAGAAACTGGGGAGTTCAGTCTGAGAGACTGGGTGTTTCAGTCTGAGAGACTGGGTGTTTCAGTCTGAGAGGCTGGGTGTTTCAGTCTGAGAGACTGTGTGTTTTAGTCTGAGTGACTGGGTGTTTCAGTGTGAGAGACTGGGTGTTTTAGTCTGAGAGACTGGGTGTTTCAGTCTGAGAGACTTGGTGTTTAGTCTAGGAGGCTAGGTAGTTTAGTCTGGGATACTGGGTGTTTAGTCTGGGAGACTGGTTGGTTTAGTCTGGGAGACTAGGTGGGTTAGTCTGGGAGACTAGGAAGGATAGAAAGTTTCATGAAGAATAATGTGAATACATGATTACATGATGAATTGTCCTTATTTGCAAAATACTAAGTGATTACTATGAATATACATGCTATGATTATTATGCACCGACACACATGTCACCTTCTTCAGAGAGCGAGTTGCCAGACATTGACAACCCTATGGCCACCGCCACAAATAAAGAGATTGCACCTGCGCCGGAGATGTTTACGTCAGACACTGAGAGTGACCCTGACATGCTGACCAGGGATGGGGACGACTTCCAACCGTTCGCGCTACCAGACATTGATGATGATTTACCCTTGTTGATGGCTTCCTTAATGAGGATCCTTCTGTCATCCTTGTTCCAGTCCATGACCACCTCATCACTGGTCATCTCGATGGTGAGCACACCATGGCTCCGATCCTCGATGATGCGCCTCCTATGGACATTCCTTCCGAAGGTTGGCTACTCGACGAGTAGTTGATAATGACGTTGACATATATATTGATGGTCCCCTTGATGACGCCCATGATAATGGAAAGTTAGACGAGAACGTTGTTACTAACTTCACTTCTAGAGACCCCTGTTATCAAGCTATCCCCTGATTCTGGTATGCACTCGATTTCAGACTCCTTTGAGTCTGCGACATTTTCAGCTTTACAGACGGTCAGGTTACACCTTTTTGCTACCGACTCGGACGACGACACCGCTATGACTGCTGCACTATCACCTGCTCGAGATCCCATACCTTCTTAGAGCCTGCTCCTGAGATAGCTCCAGTTCCTTTTGGGTCAGCTTGATGTTGCACCTGCTGATCCTGCGCCCTTTCTTGATCATGACCCTACTTCTTTTGGTTTACCAGACATTGCACCCCTTGTACCAGTCCCAGTATCTGCACCTGTTGATCTTCCTTTTGTTGAGACGTTTGCTGCTGCACCTGCACCCGCTGATGTTGCTCCTGTAACAACTCTCATCAAAAGTCATATTTATTATTTTAATTGTCCAATAGGAAACCCTAATTGAGACACCCAAGTGATTCTGCACAAACCCTAAAATTTTCAGAACAATCGGAATCAGGATCAGGGCCCCTAAAACTCAGGGGGGGTAAACCCTAGTTACAATTATCTTGAAATCTCGTTGTCAAAAATGAATTTTGAGAAACAGTCAAGTCAGCAAGGCTAGTCCAGAACGTGGCTACCCTAGGGTGATTTCGTGTCCCTTGCGCACCGTAAGGGATTAGGCTTGCGGAGCGCAAGCCTGGTCAAAATTTCACTATAAATAGCAGACATTGGCAATCGAATTTGGGCACTGAAACGACGAACAAAGTCGAAATATACACTGAGATAAGCTCTGTTTACTATTATAAACACACACGATTCACGAAGTACTGCCACAATATAGGGTAATAACTCGATCGCTGATACGATTCAATGTCCGATTGATCAAAATATCCAATGGATGTTTAAGTGCTGCCCACATTAGGGTTATGCTTTGTCATTCGTCGTTAATTCGATGGATGTTTAAGTATCACACTTTGTCATTCGTTGTGAGGGTTTGATCTCGTGAGTTATCGTAAATGCTGTATTGATTACTAACCCAGTTTGTGTGCATTGTTATTAAATTTTGGATAAAAAGGCTAATCAGTAGGCTAGGCTCTGCTCAAATTAAATCTACAATGTGAGTCATTCTCTTTTTATCAAATTACTTTTAAAATCATGTTTATTTTTATGGTTATAATTACAGGGATTAAGTCTATGTAATCTCCATATTACAGCCGGTATGTGGGGTTTTGTATACATTACTTGATAATCGTCACCATTGGGGCAGCCAATGGGGGATATGACCATAGTCACAGATCCGGTCGAGTGACAAATACCGTGGGTAGTTGGTTTGATATCAGAAACATTGTAATCGCTCTTAATACTGTAAATTATAACAAACAGGTCTTTTTAGTAAATAGAATGATTCACTCAGTATTTCCCGCTGACAAATTTTTTTTTCAAACATGTTTCAGGTGATCTGTTGTGATCCAGGAAAAGTGCCGAGAAGCACTACAAGCTTAAGGAAGTGGTTCAGTATAAAAATAAAGAAACATGTTTTGTAAAAATAATGATTTCTCCGTGAAATCTTATGATTGTAAATTACCGGGGTTTTATCCCGGGTTGTGAAATAAAATAATCGGGAAATATTTCAGTTTTTAAAAGATCCTGAAGAAACTTCCGCTGTTAAATAAATACCACGGGATTCTGTCTCGCGGCTCCTGAAACGGGTCAAACCGGGTCGGGGGCCGTGACAGAAATAGGTGGTATCAGAGCCACTGATTTAAGCCTATTAAGTATTTAGAAAATACTTAATTTTTTTTTCTAACTATCATTCTGTGATTATGTGTTTTATTATCTGACTAATTGTGCACAGTATGGGCAGATCTTTATATGCTAGCCAATGTAGCAATTAATGCAAATCCTTAAATAATTTGACCCAAGTTTTAGCACCTTTATTATCTACAGTCTAGAAACCTTATTCAGTAAATAAATAAATTTACAAATAAAACCTAGTGTGTTTTAATTTTCAGTTGTTTTGTAGTTACACAGTCTGGAATAATATTTAAAGGTTTTGCTATAATTAGTAATGGTGTGTATTTGCATAACAGCATGAGTGACTTGTCTGACGCCCTTCAGAATTTAAATCTCTATCCGGTAAGAATAGAAGTTTCCAGAGATTTCAATAGGTATATACCAGACATAGAAGAACCTATAGAATTCAACGCTTCACCTCTCGAGAAACCCAAGCCTAAGAAAATGGAAATTGGGGAAAGCTCTAGGCAAATTGAGGGGTTACCATCTCAAGAAGAGCTAGATTTTATATTTGCAAGCTGTGATACTATTCAGCCTGTCAATACAAATGTTTTTACTCGTCCTATTGAAACTCAACTCCCTAAAAATTTAGAACCAGCAATCCCAGAACCTATACCTAATCCACCTATGAGCAATGAGAATTTAGCTGAACTCCACCACTTTGGTGAGGAGTTAATGGATGCAGGAAATTGGATCAGGGAAGTAGGAGAACAGATCTCCTGGAAATATGATGAGAGGGAACGCCGTTAGCTGATGAAGGATAAGGGGTTGTGAGACTGTGGTTGTAGAATAGCAATATAATCTTGTGAAATAACCTAAAATAAAACTTTATAAGATAAAGGTATGTATGGACGCACATTATAAATATATAAAAAGTAGAATCGAGAAATCGATAATTTTGGTTAAATTTGTGTTGTGAAATTGTATGATTGTTTGTGTTTTAATTGATACTAATAAATTATATATATTAATTATCAGATGGAAAACGCTAATAATGAACCAGTTAATGAGGTTAATCAATCTGAACAATAACCGGGGGATCAATATATGACTAGGCAAGATATAGAAAATATCGTTGCTCAAGGGATAGCTAATGCTATTCCCGCAATAGTCGCTGCTGTCCAGAAACCTGTTGAACCTCAACAAATCGTTCCTAGCAAACGTATTTATGAAGATAACTTCAGTAATAGCATAAACGGAGGCAATGATCATATTAATCACGATAATGAACCACGGCAAGCTCCGCTCCCTAAGAAAATGAAAGCTGCAACACCTGGTTGCACTTATAAAGAATTTCTTGCTTGTAAACCATCTGAGTTTGCAGGCAATGAAGGAGCGACCACAGCACTGCGTTGGTTAGAGAAGACCGAGGCAGTGATTACAATAAGTAAATGTGTCAAGGACGATCAGGTCATGTACGCGTCAAATCTTTTTAAAGAAGGGGTGCTAGAATGGTGGAACACGGTGTTACAAGCAAAAGGAAGAATGATGGCGTACGCTATGAATTGGGAAGAATTTAAGAGTCTTGTAGAAAGAAAATTTTGTCCCGAATATGAAAGAGATCAAATGGCAAATAATTTTCTAAACCATCGAATGATGGGTGTAGATTGTCGCGGTTATACTACGACATTTTTTGAATATGCTAGAGTAGTACCAACACTGGCTTCGCCAGAACCGGTACTCATTTCTCGTTATATTTGGGGATTGATTAGTGAAATCCGTAACATCGTTAAAGCTGCGAGACCTCGTATGATTGACGATGCTGTGGAATTAGCTAACACCCTAACTGATGAACTGGTACGCACACAAGATGAAAACAGGAAGAAGGAACTGGCTCAGAAAATTACCCAAGGATTTCGTACGGGTAATAATAACAGCTTCAAGAGAAGAGGAACGGGGCAATCTCCAACTCCGTCATTCTGCAGGAAATGCAAAAAGAAACATTATGGAAGATGTGATATAACCTGCAATTTTTGCAAAACTGTAGGACATCGTGAAGAAAACTGCAGGAAGAAATCCACAATTTGTTACAATTATGGAGAAGCAGGGCATTTCAAAACAGAATGTCCTAAATTGATCAAACCAGCAGACAACAAAGCCAAGACAGCTGACGGAGCTAACAAGAAGAATGTTCGAGCCTTTCAGTTAACAACTCAGGAGGCCAAGTTAATTCCAGATGTGATAGCTGGTACGTTCTTAGTTCACAACATTTACGTCAAAGTATTATTTGACTCTGGTGCAAACCAAAGTTTCATAAATACTTCATTCTGCCAAGCTCTTAATTTACCATTAACCAACCTTAGGCAGATTTTTACAGTCGAAACCGCAGACGGAAATTCTGTTAGCATAGATAAAGTTTTGCAAAAAGAAAATATAGAACTTTCAGGTCATAAATTCTTTGCAAACCTATTACCTATGAAATTAGCTGAATTCGATGTTGTGTTAGGAATGGATTGGTTAGTAGCCAACCATGCTCGAATTATTTGTGATCAGAATTCCATAGAAATTCAAACACCTACTGGAGAAGTAATCATAATTACAGGAGACAAACCACGTAAGCCCATGAAGTTCATATTAGTAATGAAAGTTGCTAGTTATGAACGAAAGCAAGGAATAGTATATATGATTTCGGTAATCATTAGTAATAAGGGAAAAGAACTTAAGGAAATTCCTGTAGTCTCAGAATACCCAGATGTATTCCTAGAAGAGTTACCAGGGTTACCACCAGATAGGGAAGTAGAGTTTAGGATTCATCTAATTCCAGGAACTATACCGATAGCCAAGGCACCTTATCGGTTAGCTCCCACAGAAATGTTAGAACTGAAAAAGCAATTAGATGAATTACTAAGCAAAGGATTCATACAACCTAGCTCATCCCCTTGGGGAACGCCAGTCTTGTTTGTAAAGAAGAAGGATGGTTCGATGAGAATGTGTATTGATTATAGAGAATTGAATAAGGTTACAATTAAGAATCGATCCCCATTACCTAGGATTGACGATCTGTTTGATCAACTCCAGGGAGCTAGATATTTCTCTAAGATCGATTTACGTTCCGGATATCATCAATTGAAAGTACAAGAAGAAGATATACCTAAAACTGCTTTCAGAACTAGGTATGGTCATTACGAGTTTACAGTCATGCACTTCGGATTAACAAATGCACCTGCTGCATTCATGGACATGATGAATAGGATCTGTAAACCGTATTTGGATAAATTTGTAATTGTTTTCATAGACGATATACTTATTTATTCAAAAAGTCAGGACGAACATTGTCAACACTTGCATACACTCTTAGCTTTGTTAAGAAAATAAAAGCTTTATGCCAAATTCTCGAAGTGTGAATTTTGGTTGCAAGAAGTACAATTCTTAGGACACATGGTAAATCACGAAGGCATTCATGTAGATCCTGCTAAAATAGAGGCAATTACCAATTGGAAGGTTCCACAATCCGCAATGGAAATTAGAAGTTTTATAGGTTTAGCTGGATACTATAGAAGGTTTATTAAGGATTTTTCCAAAATAGCTGTACCATTAACAAAGCTAACCTGTAAAGCAGTTAAGTTTGAATGGGGAACTAAGCAAAAAGAAGCTTTTAGAATGTTGAAGCAGAAATTAACAAATGCTCCAATCTTAGCCTTACAAGAAGGAAATGAAGATGTTGAAGTATATTGTGATGCTTCAAAACTAGGATTTGGATGTGTGCTAATGCAACGCAAGAAGGTAATTGCGTATGCCTCAAGACAATTGAAAAAGCACGAAGAAAACTATACGACTCATGACTTAGAATTAGGAGCCGTAATTTTTGCCCTGAAGATTTGGAGGCATTATCTGTACGGAAGTAAATTTACTGTCTATACAGATCATAAAAGTTTAAAATATATATTTGGGCAAAAAGAGTTAAATATGAGATAAAGGAGATGGATGGAAATCCTAAGTGACTACGACTGTGATATTCAATATCATGAAGGAAAGGCAAATGTAGTTGCAGATGCCTTAAATCGTAAATACCATGAAAAACAAAGAAGAGTTCGTGCTCTTAGATTAAATCTACAGTTAGATTTAATGGAACAAATAAAGAATGTTTAGGAAACAACAATCAAGGATGATGCTGAAGGAATGAAGGGACGAATAAAAGAATTAGAGCAAGGAGCTGATGGAATTTGGAGATTCCACAAAAGCAGAATATGGGTACCTAAGCAGGGAGAATTAAGAAATAAGATTTTAGAAGAAGCCCATAAATCTAGGTATACCATACACCCTGGAAATAATAAGATGTACCAAGATTGGCAAATCTGCTCACTTTCTACCAATGAAAGAAACCTTTAGCATGGAAAGATTGGCAAAGTTGTATGTAGATGAAGTTGTATCTCTACATGGAGTTCCACTCTCCATTGTATCGGATAGGGATAATCGTTTTACTTCTCATTTCTGGAAAAGTTTCCAAGAAGCTATGGGAACTCGACTAAATTTAAGCACTGCATATCATCCTCAAACAGACGGGCAAAGTGAAAGAACGATCCAAACTCTAGAAGACATGCTTAGAGCATGTGTGATAGATTTTGGTGGGAATTGGGACGATCACTTACCATTAATTGAATTCTCCTATAACAATAGTTATCATTCAAGTATTGAAACTGCCCCTTTTGAGGCACTGTATGGAAGAAAGTGCAGAACTCCAGTTTGTTGGGCAGAAATAGGAGAAAGTCAATTGTCAGGTCCTGAAATAGTGCAAGAGACGACCAACAAGATTATACAAATCAAGGAAAGGCTGAAGACTGCTCGAGATTGCCAGAAGAGTTATGCAGACAATAGATGCAAGCCGTTAGAATTCCAAATTGGAGACAGAGTACTATTGAAAGTTTCTCCTTGGAAAGGAGTTGTTAGATTCGGTAAGAAAGGAAAGCTAAGTCCAAGATACGTAGGACCATTTCCAGTGATCCAATGTATAGGACCAGTTGCTTATCGTTTACAACTACAAGAGGAATTAGCTGGAGTACATGATGTATTTCATGTATCCAATCTCAAGAAATGTCTATCAGACGAATCTTTGGTAGTACCTCTTCGAGACATAGAGGTAAACGAAAAGTTAAAATTTGTTGAGAAACCTCTTCAGATAGAAGATCGAAAGGTGAAATTTCTCAAGCACAAGCGACTAGTTCTAGTTAAAGTCAAGTGGGATTCAAAGAGAGGACCCGAATACACTTGGAAACTGGAATCAGAAATGAAGCGAAAGTATCCTCAATTATTCCAGTAAATCTCGAGGAGGAGATTTTTATTAAGGTGGGGAGAATGTAACAACTCTCATCAAAAGTCATATTTATTATTTTAATTGTCCAATAGGAAACCCTAATTGTGACACCCAAGTGATTCTGCACAAACCCTAAAATTTTCAGAACAATCGGAATCAGGATCAGGGCCCCTAAAACTCAGGGGGGGTAAATCCTAGTTACAATTATCTTGAAATCTCGTTGTCAAAAATGAATTTTGAGAAACAATCAAGTCAGCAAGGCTAGTCCAGAACGTGGCTACCCTAGGGTGATTTCGTGTCCCTTGCGCACCGTAAGGGATTAGGCTTGCGGTGCGCAAGCCTGGTCAAAATTTCACTATAAATAGCAGACATTGGCAATCGAATTTGGGCACTGAAACGACGAACAAAGTCGAAATATACACTGAGATAAGCTCTGTTTACTATTAAAAACACAGACGATTCACGAAGTGCTGCCACAATACAGGGTAATAACTCGATCGCTGATACGATTCAATGTCCGATTGATCAAAATATCCAATGGAAGTTTAAGTGCTGCCCACATTAGGGTTATGCTTTGTCATTCGTCGTTAATTCGATGGATGTTTAAGTATCGCACTTTGTCATTCGTTGTGTGGGTTTGATCTCGTGAGTTATCGTAAATGCTGTATTGATTACTAACCCAGTTTGTGTGCATTGTTATTAAATTTAGGATAAAAAGGCTAATCAGTAGGCTAGACTCGGCTCAAATTAAATCTACAATGTGAGTCATTCTCTTTTTATCAAATTACTTTTAAAATCATGTTTATTTTTAAGGTTATAATTACAGGGATTAAGTCTATGTAATCTCCATATTACAGCCGGTATGTGGGGTTTTGTATACATTACTTGATAATCGTCACCATTGGGGCAGCCAATGGGGGATATGACCATAGTCACAGATCCGGTCGAGTGACAAATACCGTGGGTAGTTGGGTTGATATCAGAAACATTGTAATCACTCTTAATATTGTAAATTATAACAAACAGGTCTTTTTAGTAAATAGAATGATTCACTCAGTATTTCCCGCTGACAAAATTTTTTTTCAAACATGTTTCAGGTGATCTGTTGTGATCCAGGAAAAGTGCCGAGAAGCACTACAAGCTTAAGGAAGTGGCTCAGTATAAAAATAAAGAAACATGTTTTGTAAAAATAAAGATTTCTCCGTGAAATCTTATGATTGTAAATTACCGGGGTTTTATCCCGAGTTGTGAAATAAAATAATCGGGAAATATTTCAGTTTTTAAAAGATCCTGAAGAAACTTCCGCTGTTAAATAAATACCACGGGATTTCTGTCCCGCGGCTCCTGAAACGGGTCAAACCGGGTCGGGGGCCGTGACAGCTCCTTTCCTCCTGTGGAGTCCCACGTCCATCGCACCGGTTTGCCTATTGCTTTTTTTTCAAGACATACCCACATCCAGGGGAAGGTACCTTTGGCCAACACCTGCGTGACGATCTTTTTGTATCAGCAGCTTTTCCACAGATCCTTCAGGCTGTACTGTTCATTTCTTCACCGCTGGACGAGCCATTCCGATGGTTCCTATCATGCCCTATGCTGATTTCAGACCCCCTACCATCCCTCACATTATGGAAGCTGCACATGGGATGAGTTGCTCCTATTACTTCAGCTACAGTTTGAGGTTTCAAGTTATAGAGTTTTGGAGCTTGAGCTGACATTACGTCCTCCACCCTGTCTACGCCAGTATACTTTGATCCTCCACATTCATCACTATCCCCTTTTGCACTCTCACCTGCTGCTACTACACCCTTCTCAAGTTTTGATGCTCGTTTCTTTACTGTCAAGCAGCAGATCAGATACTTGCTCCGTCGTATATTCAAGCTCGAGGAGAAAGTCGCACATGTTAGCAGTTTGCTTTTCTTCACTCCTCCACCTCAGACACCAGTATAATTGGCTTTTGGTTTTATGCGGATTGCATTACTTTTGGGGAAAAGACACTACTCATAAGCCGAGATTGTGGGGACTTTTGAAGACCACTTTCGACCATGTGATTTTGGTACACTGATAGACTTATTGGACGAGGGTAGGGTGACCCTGTGTCCCTTTTGATGTATGGCATTTTGTAAACAATGTGATTGTGGTCGATAAACAATGAAAGCTCAGTCGCCATGTCCTCACTAAGCACGTTGATGACCTGCATGTGTGCGCTATAATTGTGATGCTACGTGCTTGCTTGTTATGTTCTCATTAAACATGTTCCTATCTACAAGTTGTGCTATAGTTATGATGTTATGTGATTGATTGATATAAAGATTGCTTATATATGTATATATACACACCTCCTGGGTCTCATTCGTTAAGTAGATGCTTTTGTGCTTATGTCTTTAATGAGACCTGACCTATCCAATCTTCCTCTTAGAAGATGTCGATTCAAGTGAACACCGATACCAACAACCCTCTGCCGACGTCAGAGGCAGAATTACAAGAGCGCATCTTACAGGCCATCGCACAGTACGAGGCCCTTCGCTTCGAGCGCAGCGGAGGTACCTCAGGAAATAACCCACCCAGCGACTGCACCTACAAACAGTTTTTGGGCTGCAAGCCCCTAAATTTCGACGGCACTGGGGGTGCCTTAGCCTTCGTGCGCTGGGTTGAGAAGACGGATTCTGTTTTGCGTTTGAGCAAATGCGCCCCAGAGCATCACGTTGCGTACATTTCTGGACTGCTTCAAGATGGGGCTCTATCATGGTGGAACCTCCAGGTTCAGACGTTGGGTGAGACTGCTGCATATGCTTTGACATGGGACGAACTGAAAGAACTAATGCGTAAGAAGTTCTGCTCGAGAGCATAAATCCAGAAATTGGAGACTGAATTCTGGAATCTCAAGATGGATGGTCCAAAGATTGCTGAATACGTGCAGAGATTTAACGACCTATCTCGCGTCGTTCCTTACATGGTTGATCCATAATTCAAGCGCATTGAGCGTTTTATTTGGGGATTGGCACCCCAAAGTATAAGCATGGTGACGACATCAAAGCCTACAACGATCACTGAGGCCATTGATCTAAGTGTGGCCTTGACTGAAGAGGCAATCAGGTTGAATAAATTTTCAACTTCTGAGGAGAAAAAGGAGACTCATGTGGAGTCATCTGGAGATAACAAGAGAAAGTTCGGAAACTTCAAGCAGGGTACTCAGACGAATAACAACAACAAGGCCAAAAAGGGAAACGAGTACATTGGTAAACTACCTAAATGCAACAAGTGTCGACGTCATCATACCGGGCGATGTAAAAATGGAAAGTGTGACAACTGTGGCAAAGTGGTGCACTGCAAGGAGACGTGTTGGCATGAGACGAAACGTGGAAAGAGAGGTCAAGGGTTTTATAACTGCGGTGACATGGGGCACTTTAGGAAAGATTGCCCACGGGATATTAAACAAGATCGTGGGGAAAATGTCTAACACCGGAGCTAGGGAAGCACGCCAGGATCCAAAAATGGCCATCGGTACGTCTCATAGTAGTCAATGATATGCGTCTGTGCTATTTGACATTGTTGTCAAAATTTAGCTTCAGGATATACTTGTTTTAGTAGTAAGTAAGATAGATATCCAGTACTCGATAGAACTAGCTTAAGGGAAGCTTCAACGTAATAATTGGGATGGACTGGTTGTCGAGCAATCAAGCGAAGATTGTTATCCGCATCCCGATGACGAACGACGAAACGACCATGGTTCATGAAGCAGGATACGCCCCTATGGATTTTTCGTTGTTGAAGACACGGAAGTTTTCGCGCAGAGGATGTGTTGCCTTCTTGGCTCATGTCGTGGACAAAAGAGCCGAAGAACCTAAGCTCGAAGATATCCCTATGATAAAGGAACATCCTGAAGTCTTCCTCGAAGACTTGCCAAGACTACCTCCCCAACGACAAGTCGGATTCCATAATTGACTCTATTCCAGGCGCCGCACCTGCAGTCAATGCACCTTAGCGACCTACACCTTCGGAGATGCAAGGATTGTCAGTGTAACTTCAGTAGTTGATAGAGAAGGAAGATAACAGACCAAGTTTCCCGCTTGGGGTAACCCCAGTTTTGCTCGTCAAGAAGAAGGACGCTAGCTTTCGTACGAACATCAAACTACCAGGAGCCGAACGAGCTAACAAGAGTCGGTGACACTTGCTAAGGATTAACGAATTACTTATTTAACTAACTGTGAGGATCCAACTACTATTTCACGACTGATCAATGATCGAGTGTCATTAGCTGTGAATTCAGGAAGAAAGTATACCGGGGAAATTGTGGGACAATAACTTGTTTTAAACGTACACAAAAAAAAATGGTGTTTCCTACATGATGCACAAAACAATTTTACACAGAATACGAAACTCTGAGAGTCTAGAAAACATGTACTTAAGACCTTTGGGAACACAAGTCCGAACTCGTAAAGGTTGTTGCTTAGGAACCACACCTGTTAACTCAAGCAAACCCCATTATCTTGACATATATGCTATTTCAGTTAACCAAACAGAAAGTACTCAAATTTATTTTGTTGAAATCTTCACTTTTGCTTCTAGCGAGTAGATGTTTGCATCTCTACTCCCCTTAATGGTAGTTGCATCGCGTTAATTTTCTTCACTGAGAGCGAACGCACATTTGCTTCGATACTTGGTCATTTCCTCATTATAGCAAATACTCAATGTTTCATTACTTGAAAACTTATATGCTACGCATGCGGTTTCATTTCGAATAAACGCCTCATTGAAGTTCAAATATGATGTTGCTAAATCTAATTATTGATTTGTGATCCGAATAACCTACATTTTTGTAATTGTTGACTATTTTGCTACCAAGTCAACACACTTTCTTGAAACTTCTTTTCTTTCAAGTTACATTCATGATTTATCTTCGTAACCATGCTGAGATTCCCTTGTTGATACATACGTTTATTGTCAGATTGCGCTGAAACCAAGTTCAATTGCTTGAACTTATCCATTTCGCATATTCAATTTAAAACGTCATATGATGTATTGGGAGCATCATATTCAAATATTTTTGCAAAAGTTCTTTTGTTTCGAGTCGTAGTGGACTTGGTTGGTCTACGACTCCACTAAATCGTTTGTTGGTTTCGACACCTTGCGGTGATACTTCCACAAAATTGAAGCTTGCGCTAATTTGGTTACGCACCTCATACATGGATTTAATTGTTTATTTATTGACTTGCTCTAAATCCGTTTTGTTTATCACGATTAAAGCGGTCTCAACACAGTTGTGTGTTAAAACAATGGTACATAGATTCATTTCGTAGCACGGTGTGCCTCCTAATGATTCTTTCATGATCGATCGAATGCCTTGCGGTACTTATTACTTTTCATCTTCGATCGGAAACAGTGGTTCTTTGATGTTCCATATTTAGTTGAAAACGCTATGACATTGTGTAAATCAAATCTTCAGATTGTTTCAGTACACTTTCTTTTGATTTCAAACACGGTGAACTTGTTTAGTCGCCACTATTATTGAATTATGTCATCACGACACCTTGTGGTGTCATTACAAATTTGTAGCTTGTGCTAATCATGGTCAACCATCTCACACAAAACTACACATACTTTTGTTTGATTTGTCATCTAAACATTCCGAATGCAACTACGAACTAAGACAAAAATACACTAGATTCGCTTGTATTTCATTCGGTGTATTTTCGCAATTTAAGGACGTCAACACACTATTTTATCCATGTATTGTTGAAAGTTGACAGATCATTTTCCTGTTACTATCACATTCGAATGGTTGATTTTGAATTCATATAGCGGATGCTATGGTTTCGGAAAACTCATTGACGTATCGTGATCGATTGTTGAAATCCTATTAGTCAAAACTCCTCTTTTGGGGAACCCCTGTTAACTAGATTACACTAGACAATACGTCGATACGTCTTGTATCTTTGACATCAAACCCTGAAACACATACCTTTTAACTGCTGGGTTCCGATTGTTGTAACATGTACTTGGATTCACCTGATGTGAATAAGAATTGATTCGTTTTTGTGGTTATCTACCTCAGTATTATACGCATAATGTAACCCTAAGGAGTTAAGGTAGTATACATTTCGAGGACGAAATTTTCTTAACAGGGGGAGAATGTGACAACTGCCAAATTTGCATGCATCCATACAATTAATTAATCTTGATTAACGCTTAATGACTGTGCTGAATTACAATTAATTGCTTCCTGATTACTGTATCATACTTACATGTGCATCACATTTCATACTGTCACATCATTTTTACATACAAACTTTAGTGACATAGATGATGCACAAAGCACGGTTATCACAGTTAGCGGATAACTCGGAAAATGCTGACGATGTTCAGTACATAGACAAACAATGTTTTGAGACCCAGTATGGGCCAGAGATAAGGTACTACACTAGTATGGTGTGTAGCGAAGTAAGGACCATAAAACTGCTTCACTAGGTGATAGTTTAAGTGCCGAAAAGTGCCTAAAACCCACATAAAGTGCAGAATTCTGCATATTTCAGCAAAATTCAGATTTTTAACAAGCTAGTAATGTGCAAAAATATGGCTAAATGGTCCTGAATGCTTTCCTAAGTGTCGGGAATTAAAAGTGTCACAAAAGGGTACTTAAAGAACACTAAACGGTATAGTTTGACACTTTAACGAACCGGTATCTAACCGAACAACCGGACATTACCCGAAACACCAAAATTTTACTAGAAGCATTGTTTTAATGTTTCCGAGCTAGTTATGATCCCCGAACACCCTAACACACTATATAACACATAACACATTTAAACACTAAACATCACACTTGAAAATCTAACTAGATTACTTAACCACCATTGAAACCCAAGTAAACACCCCCCATACATTCGGTTTCAAGGTGGGCCACCCTACCTTGATTTTCCTTGATTTGTTTAGATTTGTAAGAGATATATTAAATACTTTTGAGACATATAGACCAATGGGTATTTATTTGTTGGAAACCTTTACTTAAACCCATGAGACATTCACTCCTTCACCATCACTTTACCATTTCACAACACAGCTCCCTCTCCTCCCTTCTCCAACCTACGGCCCAACCACAACACCACAACACCACAACACCACCATTTTCAACCACTTCTCATACAAACCAAGGTGATATAGAGGTGCAAGGAGCTAAGTTAGGAAGTGTGGAAGCATCGGAAGTTGAAGGACCTCTTGCAAGTGCTATTAACCACCTCATTACTTCACTTGAATCATCCCTAGCCTTGAGCTAGTAGTAAGATCTTCTACTCTTCATTTTACATCTATTTCAAGTGGTTAATAGATGATACAAGATGAATATCATGAAGAACACTAAGAAACTTGAAGATGAAACATGAACATAAGCATAAAACTATAACAAATCTTAAAGAAATCATGTTGTTTAGTGATGCTATGATGCTTGATGATTGTTGGTTTGTGTAAATGATGTAAATCATTATATGATATTGCTAGATCATGATTAAAAACATAATCTAGCAACATAGGAGGATGAAAATGTTAGAGATTCATAAATCATCCTCATTAAAGTTATGAACTTGAAAGAATATATTGTTTTCTTGAAAAATAATAATCAAAGTGGGTTAATAATCATATAGATCTAAAATTTATGAATGGTTTTCCAAAAGAACCAAGCTTGAAATATGAGTTTTAGTAGATCTTGGTTCTTACATAAACAAACACTATTTTTAATGGATAAACGAGTGTAGAAACACTTGTGTAACAAGAAGGTTACATAAAGAAACATTTTTAGAAAATGTGTTTTGAAGTTGTAAACATCCAACTTCTTCAAGGATGAAGTTTTTAAAGTAGTAAACACATTTTAAAGGGTAACCAAACTCACTAAACACACTACCAAGTTACTACAAGTTTTTATGAAAGTTCAAGTTCATGTTGTTATGTAAATAGCATTGTTTTGACACTTGGTAAGTGTTGGTTAAGTTGTGGATTGTTTGTGATGACTTTAGAAAGAAAATGATATGCCTTGATAGCATGGACACCTCCATTTTTAGGGGAAACTATGGCAAAATTTTCTAAAAATATAAACACTTAGAAAAATATTTTCTAACAAATATTTACAAGTGTATTTTAACTATGGTTTTCAATATAAACTTTGCCATTATTTTTGTAACAAAAATACAAACATTGGAGGTTGGTTTTTGTAAATAAAAATAACTAAATATGTATTTGAAAGATATATATTTAGAAGACATGATGTGTGTGAATACTTGTATACTTCGTGTATTAACTATATTATTTTAGGATTCGAAATAATATAACTTGACAAAATACCAAGAAATTACAATCCAGAATATTACCAAAAATCACAAGGAATAATTATATAAGTTACACACACAATATTGTGAAACTAAACGAAAGAAAGTAACTTACGAAATATTCCGAAAAATACCGTTATGAGTACATTTTTGGTAAATAATATTTGGACATAAGGGATGAAAATACGATTTTTATGATTAATACAAAAGTTATATCATATTTTCAACAAGGAGAAAATATATTATTTTTGGGAAGTAAAAATATATCTTCTTATAATATTTGGAATATATATGATTTTTGAGAAAAATATATATTTTCTTGAAATACATCATTCTTGGACAAAATGAGTTGTATATTTTCTAAAGTGGGACTTGAAAATATATTGTTTTGGAAATATATATTGGATGTTTATTAAGGAAATACGTACACGCCTGAATACGATGCCAATACATGGTGAGATATATAAATACAAGAATACGAAAATACATGTATGAGATACCCCCATCCTTGGGAAGGAAATACGAATATAAATACATGAAAAGTATTGTTACAAAAATATTGTTTAGCGATTATTCCAAAAATTAAATATAATTTAAAGTTAAGATATTTAATATTTTAACAAATAATTATATACTTGGAATACTACCGAAGACACTTTAAAACGTAACTCAAGGGCACTAATCAATACCAAGTCAAGGCACGACCCGCTCGTCTAACAGACCATAGTACGCATGTAGGTAGTCGTGCGTTCTAGAGGAAGCTTTGAGTTACATCGGATACAAGGAACGCAAAACAGTGAGTTCATGTCCCCCGTTTCTTTTACTGTTTTCAGTTTTATACTTCGGGGGTGAAATACATGTTACATACTGATTACAAACAATTACAAATGGTATGATTAGCTAAGGAATGTACTGCTAGATCACGTGAATGGTTAGGACATTATCTTAAGACCATTAATCCTTGTATAAGGACCGAGGGGCATGAGTGATAGATCTATTGGGTGTTGCGAGCCCCACCCATGGGCCTGCGAGTTGGCCGGAGGGGCCGATACGAAATACGCATAGAGGATTGAGTGCTTCCTATGCCATGTCACTTATATTAATGTATTAGCTACACATTAATTGATCTGTTTTTCCTTGTTGCTTCATATCAGTTTACGCATACATACATACATACATACCTACAAACGTTTTCAAGGATGATTCGTGCACACATACTAAACACATGAACTCGCTCAACTTTTGTTGATGTTTTACACATAGCCGTTGGCCAACGGCTAGTTATCTTGGCCAATCAGATCCCGCCATGTCACCTTGATAGCCCCGCCCAACGCCCGTCCTTAAACTCCCGCCCAAGGGGCCACGCCCAAACCCAAGCCCACCCGGGGTGGTGACTTGGCCGTTTCTCTCCAACCCACGCCCCATACCCCATAGTCTAAGCATGTGTGAAAGTTGTTTACAATACAAAAAAGTACTTTATATGACGAAACATAAAAGTAAAATAAAAAATAAATATATACTCTTCGTTGTCATCGGTTAGTCAAAGTGTGTAATTATATTTCGCTGAAGTTACTGATCCAAACACGTGCGCATAATTATAAACGTAAATAAAAAGAAATAAATAGATATCTACTCTTCATTGTTGTTGGGTAGTCGAAGCAAAGTTGAAAACCATATGATGTTGTTTGGTCATTTTCAGTTTACAACCTAGTTTTCAATCAAATTTATATTAGAATGTTGACAAAAATTACTGAACACAGATGTCTGTTTAGATTCTTTTAAAAAAGTTAACAAACACACATTTATATAATATTAGTTTACAAGATTTATGTGCATTGTTAATTTTCCTTTCTTAGAGTGGGTTGTTCCTTTGGTTTTTTGGTCTGTACTTTAAGGTCGGTGGAGGCTTTAAAAGGGTAAGGCCCTTACCAAACACTTGTTTCCTACTTTCTCTTTCTTTCTTCTTGCGTACGCCTTCTCAAGCGATTCTCCAACGATTTCAGGTAGTTTACTTTTTTTCCTTCGTTGCCGTACTTTGTTTGATGGTTTGATTTTACGATTTTGATTGCCGTATGCATTTTTTCTTCGGTTACTGCTCTTTGTTATTGTTGGTATGTTTTTGGTAACAAATGCGTATGTTATTTTAGATTACGATTGTTTCTATTAGGTTGTTGATTGCTTGTGACAAATATTCAACTGATGTTATTATTTGCTTTTTTGGTCATGCAATTACATACTCTTTGCTTGATTTCATGTCTTTAAATGTTGTTTGATTTTGGTGTTTTCAGTGTCATCTTGTATGTGACGATGACTTTTTTGTTGTCAGCGATCACTTACAGTTTCGTTCTTCAATACTTCTGCATTCAGTTGTGTTCAGTCAGTGAGGATGATGTTTAAGTTGTCAGAGACTGTTTACACTTTAGTTTTGGATATATGTTGTTATGCTTGCATAATTGTTGTGGAATGTCTGTGTATTGATGGGTGTTCAGTGTTTGTGGATGATTGTTTAGCTGTCCCGCAGCTGTACGTGACTGTTTACGCTATTCGTTGTACTCTATGATGTTGTTTTGATACCATTGTTGTTGAATGTTTCTGAGATATTGGCTATTTAGTGTGCGAGAATAAGCTTTTCTAGCAGACATGCAGAACATCTTGCTAATTAACATTATATTAATATAGTGGCGTTTCAGATTAGTATGGTGTCCTTTGGGTCTATGATGCTATGTTGAGACCTATTGTAAGCGTTTAACATGCTTTTATTGAGCTGTCAAATTTTACAAGTTTATCACGTTTGTGTTGGTTGTTTTGGTATTGTCGGTTTGATGAAACTTTGTAGTCAAGGATGGTGAGGACAAACTATCTAAGCCATCTTTCAAATTTGAAATATAACTGACATGTTAACTTCGTATATGTTTATCGTGCGTATATTGATTCTTTTGGGCTGTTTTGTTTTACGTTTTTATGTGGTTGATGATGCTCTTAGCTTTTAGATTTGCATGATGTTTGATGCTTTGATGGTTTGTTTATTGTTTTTGGGTGGCGTATTTACGTTTTTTGTTGCAGATGTGTTTTTAGAACGAACAATTGTTTTCACAATGTTGCTTAAGGTTTGTTGAGGTTATGAAGTCTCTTTTATCTAGGCATGACAACCAAGGTGGCTTCAACGAAGCCGCCGATTGCAACCGATAAGCTGAGCCTCATAATCTATGTTATACAGTGTTAATTACTAATAATGTAGTGCATTGTGGGTTGTACCTTTGCCTTTGTTGGTTTTCCTTGTTTTAGGTGTGTTGCTCTTTTTGTTGTTTGGTTGTACAATTTAGGTTTGTGGGGGCTTATGGTGTATTCATGGTTGTAACTTTAGCTTTGTTACTTTACCATACGCTTATTGAGTGTAACCTAGTTATTAGTTATGACGAGTATCATTTCATTTTTAGTGTGGCATGTGAGGGCCTTTAATTAGCCTACATATTGCAGCCATATTTCTGAGCCTCTTTTAATTATCTTTTCTTTTGGTTCTAGCTTTATGCTTACTTTAGTCAGCACAATTTATGATTATTTGGTGTGCATGTGTTTCTTGCAAGAAGTTTTCTTTACACGTTGACCTTACTATTTTACAACAGCTTGAGAGGCTTTTGGAAGATGTTTTCGAATAAGATCGATTGCTGAGCGAGAAGCTTAACGAGTTAACCATGAGGGTTGCTAGCATACATGAGAAACAAACGGAGCTACAAGTCTCCATTGACATGCTTTTTGGCGTGCTACGAAGGCCAAAAGGATGTTAAAGTCTAACTTTAACATTACTTCGTAGCACGCATGTACAATTGATTGTAAATTTTGTATTTCATATGCAATCAATGCTTTTGTTATTAAACTTAATCTTTTAGTTTGTATTTTTTTAGGTTGTAAATTTCCAAACGTATTAATGTATAAAAACAATTTGTACCGTTATATTACTTTGCATGTTCTTATGATGTAAAGTTCCAATCATAAGAATACATGATATATTTAACAGACACTGAATCAGATGTGAAATCCTAATACAACAACGGTAAATAACATCAACGAAAAGCAAGGGCGATGGTTATATGGAAGTTAATGGGGGCTTCCGGCTCACACCAAAATTTCTTTTTTTTTTGTTTTGTGTTTTTGAGGATAACTTTATATTATACGCAATTACAGTACTTTCTTATACCTTTTGCTGCATCTTTGTAAACAAAGAATACGTGACATATTTGGATGTCACGCCACATCGCGGATGGGTCCGAATATTAGTTAATAAAAAATAAATGATAAATAAAATATTATTAAAAAAAAACCTTTGCATGTGGTACACCCTAAGTGGAATAAATAATATCCATAACCTTGGTTTATATTATTAGTAGAATAATAGGAAGTGTTGTATTATTTTAAACATTTTCATACTAATATCACATGGCAACCAACAATACACTTAGATGAATACAACCATGTGAATAGATTATGGTACTCAAGCCACACAACAAGGTGTATACCTGTTCCGTCAGGTTTTTCAGACAATGTGTTATGGTCAGGATTTAAGATTGAGTCTCAAAAGCGTATCTTGCTTTTATTATCTACACAGGTTTTCCCCTAAAATAACAACTTATATATACAATTTTACCCCTTGAGTTATTAAAAGATCGATGTCTGATTTATACAACCATAAAATATTAAGTTAACATGACAACTCATATATACAATTTTACCCTTTGAGTTATTAAAGGATCGATCAATAAAACATTAAATTAACATGACTACTGCTATAATGAAAATAGGTTAAGGAGGATGATGATGGATTGAATTGGCATTTGAAGTTTCTTCATCGTTTAGACATGTGTTGTTAAAGAGCCGAGTTGTAAAGTATCATTAAATAGATTGTATCCCAACATTCTCTTCCTAAACTGATTCTAACGAAACTTCTTCTTTTGATGCTCTTGTAGACTTTAGCATAGCACTTGAATATTGATTCCGTTATCTTTCCCATCTTATCTCATGTATTATATATGTGACTATTAATGTGTAATCTAGACAGTACTTCAACATCCTTGTTACCCCAATTGTCTAAATTTTTCAATACCTTGGAATGTTATCTTTATCCCGTCCGCCTTTATGACCAAGTGGCTTTTAAGCTCTCATCATACAACGTGTTTGTGTGTATTGCAACTAGGCATTTCATATACATGCATGTGTAAAATTTGTTAAGCGCTGAGTATGAACTCAGTTAGTCTAATTAGATTTCCTATAGTCTCTTATATAAAGCTTTAGATATGGGCTTCTTCTTTGGTTAAATAGAGTGAGAGGTGTTAAGCTTGATTCCAATTTGTTAACCAGCTTGCCCCCACCCCCACCTCTCCATTATCTATGTTTAGGTTGAAAGACTTGTCCTTGAGCAAACGTCCCCTTTCTCTTGCTTGAAGGACATGATCTCTGCTTTTTTTTTTCATTCTCTCCATTTAATTGAGTAAAACTATTAAATCTCTTCTCCTTATTATGATAACTACATTCTTCTTAACCCACACTTTATCTATGAAGTTCTCATAGAATGTATGTTAGCATTCTCAATCACCAACTTTAGCACAAGCCTCTTCTTATGTCTTTATTCTTTGTTCTTGATCTTCTTTTTTCAAAAAAAAATTTCAAGATCTTTAGCTAACAGTTCTGAGTCCATAGTTTTCTTTTCTTATCCGTAGGTGTTGTCTCATAAACCATGGGCAAGAGTAGAAACTTGATTTCGCTTAGGATAAACTTTGCTATGATTAGTAGCAACCAGCACTTGGTCTTTAGAAACTTGATTAGTTGTATTAGTGCCTATGGTGTTGAAGCAATTGGTAACGATGAGCTATGAGATATGAGCTTTTATGTATAAAGTTGCGTATTTTCGTATTTCTGTTTTTAGAAAGCATGTATTCGCATTTCATTTCAATCCTTGTAATCTTGAGACTTTGATCACAATGATAATTGCATTTATCATACTTCTTTATTCATACATACAGAATACATAACTGATGTGTGTAAAATGCAACATATAAATTACATCAAATGAGCCATAAAACTAACACTTTTTTAGTACTAATGTTGGAAAAAGTGTGCTTTTGTCTTCCTTTTGTATTTTCAGGATTAAATGAGCGAAATTGAATAAAAGGAACAAATATGCAGCAAAATCTAACATAAATACAAGAAAAGGAATAAACATGGCATGCCCGACCCCTCGACAACATCTTCCCAAGCAAAAACAAAGAAACAGAAGGCTGACCACGGCCCTGTGCCCAGCGGACACGAGGGCGTGGCCAGAAGCCTACAGAAAAGACAGAGCTATGGAAGCTTCTATTCCCAACACGGGGGCGTGCCCAGCTCCACACGGGCCGTGCCCAGTCAACACGGGGTCGTGCCCACGGCTTCTGCACACGGGGCCGTGCCCAGTCAACACGGGGGCGTGTGGAGCCATATACAAACAATTGCAATTAATGAAGAAAGAGAAAGAGGATGGACACGGGGCCGTGTCCGGGCTTCTGTGCAGACTATAAATAGAGGTGCTTGGTTCACTTCAAAGGCATCCCTTGGCAAACCACCTCTCTCCCACTTCACCCACACTCCACCACCACTACAACACCCACATCCACCACCATCATCCACCTTAGAGTGTGTGTAGTAGTCTCGGGATCCAAGATTGATAGTAAGAGTTCTTGACAATCAAAGGCCATGTTTTCCTAAGTCTCTTACATCACTTGGTGAAGACAAGCATTTAATGTAATACTTTTGATTTTTAATCTTTTCGCATTTTTTATTTGGTTTTGTATTAATGACTTTAATAACTAGTTTCTTATGTTGAAGGTGAAACTTCCTTATCATTTGTCCGTGGTGTCTTAGCGTTATTTTACTGTCTATATAAAATAAAAGATTTACACCATTCATATCTCTACGGTCTATATAGAGATATGTTGGCTACTTGGTCGGGGGTTAAGGGAATGGTTTGGTAAGGTTCTTGCCTTGTTCAGTGTATAGATCCTGCAAGGACCTGGGTCAAGCTTACTAGGACCTCCTTCTATACCCACTGGTATTGGATGGCGGGGGTGCGAATGGCTTGATCCCCTCATATGTAAACTACTATTAATACATTAACCCGACTACTTGGGATTGTATCCCTGCTGACTCAAACCACTTAGCCGAGCGTAACGTCACCTTCAAAAGAGGTACCTACCACATTACGCATTAATAACTTAATTAATTATCTTTCAATATTCCAACCCTTTAGGATTGTATCCTTGCTGACTCAAACTACTGGGTTGAGGGTAACGTCACCTTCAAAAGAGGGGCCTACTACTATAACTAAGATAATCTCTTAAAAAGTGCAAAAGTGCGGAAATTATCAAAGGTTACATTAAAGGTGAGTCAGATCCAAGTGATTCATCTTGTCTATCTGTTTTTATTTTATATTATTTTTCAGCATTTTTAGTTTTCATTTTCATGTTTAAAACCTTTTCTAAACTTTTGATTTGATAAGACGTTGAGGATAAACCGGTACTAAAAGCTCTTGTGTCCTTAGATGACCTCGGTATCTTACCAACGATATACTACGCTCACGATGGGTGCACTTGCCCATATGTGTGTTTAGTGTTAGTAGAATATCGTGTTTTATAAATTTAAAACTTGACTAAAGTGTTAAAAAGGGCTTAAAATATTAATAAAAATATAACACACTCGACACGCATCAAATTTTTGGCGCCGTTGCCGGGGACACAAGGATTTTAAGAAAGCTTAAAATCGACGGCCTAATTAGTTTTTCAAAACCTTTTTAAAATCGCGCGCACATTTTTTTTCATTTTAGTTAGTTTTTGCATTACAGTTGACTGAACACGGGGTCGTGCTCGCTAAACACGCCCCCGTGCTGCATAATTTTTTTTCAAGCTCCCAGATACAGAGTCTGAACACGGGGTCGTGTTTGCTGAACACGCCCCCGTGCTTCACAAAACCAGTCACATTTTTAAAACGCCCAGATATAAAACTTGAACACGGGGTCGTGCTCACTAAACACGGGGCCGTGTCCAGCCTCTGTTTCCATTTTTATTTTTGTTTTCTGGCCCGAGACTCTGTTGTGGTCTGCTGAGTGATTCTTATGGATCAATACTCAGGAGATTACAAGAGGATGATTATAGGGAAGACTATTACACCATTTGTGGTAATCCTCATTCGGTACAATATTGTGACCTCTTTGAACCATCCCCTTCATACAACTACTATGAGGAGCCCAGGTACGAGCCATCCACTTCATACACAACCTATGAAGAACCAAGGTATGAACCTTCTCCCTCATACTCATATTTTGATGAATTAAGGTATGAGCCTTCATACTCATACTTTGAGGAACCAAGATATGAGCCTGCACCTTCATATGCTTACTATAAGGAACCATGACGTGAACAACCCACCTCATATGAGTATTATGAAGAACCAAGTTACGACCCTTATCCATCGTATACTTACAATGAGGAACAATGGTGTGAACCATCTACCTCATATGAGTATTATGAGGAACCAAGGATCGAACTTCCGAATTAAAACTTTTAGGATCCTTATTCTATCTCACCCATAGCCGATAAGATAATAGAACACCTTAAAACTATTGAGCATTGTATAAAAGAAGCCCGCGCAAGGGAAGAGGAATCCCGCGCAAGGGAAGAATTAACATGTAATAAAGAGATAGTTGAAGAGGTAAAAATGGAAGAACAAGTAAGTGAAAAACCGACACATGAGTTAAACAACGAAAAAGGTGAGTCCGATAACGTTAAAATTTAAGAAGAGTCTAATTTTCAAGAAATTAATCTCTTGTCACCTTATTTTGAAAATCATTGTTTAGTACCCACTCATGCTAAGTTTTTAAAAGAGTTAAACACTAACACTAAAATTGACGAAACGGTAAGCAGTAAGTTAACAAATGATCAAACTACGCTAATAAAAGATGATCAATTTGAAATTAACATTACACCGGTTCCATGTTTTTTTTCAAAATTCCTTTATTAGTAATATTACAATTGATAAAGATCTTTGTGTTAATATAATGTCGAACTACATTTTCGAAAAATTAAGTATTGGTGATTTTTCTCCACTTCAAATACCCATTTTTCTATCTAATCGGAAAACAATAAGATCAATAGGGATAGTTGAAGATGTGTTAGTCCAAACCAATCAAATGGTAATCCCAACCGACTTCGTCATCCTTGATGACGCCCCACTAGTGTTGGGACGACCTTTTGTAAAGACACATGAAGCTTTGAAAAATCAGATGTATAACAATCTACCCATTCAATTAGGGGCATTTAAAAAAAAAGTGTCGATCTTGAGCGTTCAATGAAATATCCATTTGGCAATAATGACCCCCTAATTGAAGATGAAGATGAACCACCCGATACAAGAGAAGATATCGACCACTTTGTTGAAGAAGAGGTCGCCATTGAACAAACCTTTTTGGTTCTTGATAAAAATGAGCAACCGAATAAGGAGTCTCCTAAAGACCCACCACTTGAGCTCAAAGAACTTCTAAAAGGTTTGGAATATGCTTTTCTCGACAAAGATGGTAAGTTACCTGTAATTATTTCGTTAAAATTAACTAGTGTAGAAAAAGATAAACTAATCACACTCTTGAAAAAACACAAAAACGCGATCGCTTGGAAGCTTGTAGATATTAAAGGAATAAGCTCTTCCATGTGCACGCACACAATTTTAATGAATGATGACTATAAATTAGTGATACAACCACAACGTAGAGTAAATCCAAATGTCCAAGGAGTGGTTAAAAATGAAGTCATCAAATTACTTGACGCCAGACTTATTTACCCAATCTCCGATAGTCCTTGCGTAAGTCCTGTTCAAGTAGTTCCTAAGAAAGGAGGTATGACGGTGGTAACTAACGAGAAAAATGAATTAATACCAACAAGAACCGTCACAGGATAGAGAGTATGTATAGATTATCGTCGATTAAATGAGGCAACAAGGAAAGATCACTTTCCTTTACCTTTTATTGATCAAATGTTAGAAAGATTATCCGGTCACAAATTTTATTGTTTCTTAGATGGTTTTTCAGGTTACTTTCAAATACCGATAGCACCCAAAGACCGAGAAAATACAACATTCACATGTCCCTACGGAACTTTTGCTTATCGATGCATGCCTTTTGGTCTATGTAATGCCCCCGCAACCTTCAAACGTTGCATGGTGGCCATCTTCCATGATATGATAGAAAAGACTATGGAAGTCTTCATGGATGACTTTTCTATTTTTGGAGATTCATATGACCAATGCCTCGCTAACCTTGAACGAATGCTATCCCGATGTGAGGAAACCAACCTCGCCCTTAATTGGGAAAAATGCCATTTCATGGTAACGGAGGGAATAGTACTCGGTCACAAAATCTCAAGCGAAGGAATGGAGGTTGATCGAGCCAAAATAGACACGATTTCTCGACTACCACCTCCATCCTCCGTTAGAGCTATCAGAAGTTTCCTTGGGCATGCCGGATTTTATAGACGATTTATCAAAGACTTTTCAAAAATCTCAAGACCTCTAACAAAATTACTTGAAAAAGATGCCTCTTTCATCTTTGACAAGGATTGCAACCAAGCATTTCTAACACTAATAGAAATGTTAGTCAACGCACCTATCATGGTAGCGCCTGATTGGAAATTACCTTTCGAAATCATGTGTGATGCAAGTGACTTTGCAGTTGGAGCCGTCTTAGGACAAAGAAAAGATAAGCATTTTCACCCAATATATTACGCTAGTTAAACACTTAACGATGCACAAGAAAATTACACAACAACTGAAAAAGAATTACTAGCTGTAGTATTTACTTTTGATAAATTTCGTTCTTATCTTGTTCTTTCTAAAACGATAGTTTATACAGACCATGCAGCCATTCGCTATCTCTTTAAGAAACAGGATGCTAAACCGCGTTTAATTAGATGGATTCTACTCCACCATGAATTTGACATTGAAATAAAAGACAAAAGAGGAGTAGAAAACACCGCTGCAGATCGTCTTTCCCGCTTGGAAGATCCAGCTTTAGAGGCAACTAGGGACGAGCTAGTCAATGAAAAATTTCCAACGGAGTCCCTAGAAATGGTGGAATATCTAGAAGAGCCATGGTACGCCGACTATGCTAACTACTTAGCTAGCGGAATAGTCGCGAAAGGATGGTCACATCATCAAAGAAAAAAATTCTTTGCCGATGTAAGGCATTATTTTTGGGAAGATCCTTATCTTTTCAAAATGTGTGCCGACCAACTTATTCGTCGATGCATACATGGTAATGAAGCACGAAGAATTCTCCGCCATTGTCATGATGGTCCATACGGAGGACATCATGGTGCCGCTAGTACCACACGAAAGGTATTTGATTCAGGATTTTATTGGCCAACCATTTACAAAGACGCCCAAAGTCTTATCAAGACATGTGACGCTTGCAAACGATCAGGTAATATTTCTTCCAAAAACGAAATGCCACAAAATGGCATTCTTGTTTGTGAAATTTTTGATGTGTGGGGACTCGACTTTATGGGACCTTTCCCACCCTCAAAAGGAAACAAATATATACTTGTGGCAGTAGATTACTTGTCTAAATAGGCCGAGGCCGAAGCTCTTCCAACAAATGATGGAAGAGTTGTGGTAAGATTTATGAAACGATTATTCTCTCGTTTTGGGACTCCAAAAGCATTAATAAGTGATAGAGGTACCCATTTTTGTAACCATCAACTTGAAATTTTTTTAACAAGGTATGGGGTCTATCACCGGGTCTCAACAGCATATCACCCTCAAACAAATGGACAAGCCGAAGTGACTAATCGAGGTTTAAAAAGAATACTTGAAAAAATCGTTGGGTTAAATAAAAAGGAATGGGCTGATAAATTAGACGATGCTTTATGGGCTTTTCGAACTGCATATAAAACAACAATAAGTACCACCCCATATAAGCTTTTCTATGGAAAAAGTTGTCATTTTCCGGTAGAGATAGCACACAAAGCCTACTGGGCAATTAAAAACGTAAACTTAGACATAGAAATTGCTGCTAAAAATCGATTTTGTCAATTAAATGAATTAGACGAATTAAGGAATCACACATACTCTAACTCCGAAATTTATAAGGATAGAATGAAAAATTTACATGATAAACACATTAAACCAAATGAATTTCGGGTAGGAGATCAAGTTCTATTATTTAATTCACGACTTCGATTATTTCCTGGTAAATTAAAGTCTAGGTGGACATGACCATTTTCTATCACCCATATTTTTCCACACGGTGCAATTGAAATTAAATCTCGGAATGGAATCCCATTCAAAGTCAATGGCCAACGGCTAAAGCTTTATCAAGGATTTATTGAGGATGAAGAGGAGGAAATCTCGCTACAAGCGGCCGACGAATAAACGAAGGTTTAAGCATCAACATCATATCTTGTAAGTAACGAACGACGAAAAAGCTTCTAAATCGGTAAGATTTCTAAAACCAAGTTTTGGGAAATGGGTCACTCACACGTGCACTAATATATATATATATGTGTGTGTGTGTGGAGAGTATCATGAGAAAACTAACTAAAAACCACTAAAAAGGAGGGGGGGGGGGACTTTTAATGAAGGAGGGGTAAAATTGAAAAAAAAAGTACATAACTTTTCAAACATTTCCCATTTCTCCATACGTTATCATTTTAAAACAAAAATGGCACAATAAGATCACAAATTTTTGTATCTTTCATTCAAGTATATTCGAGCATATTTTTTATGACATAAAAAAAGATTTATGGTGTCGTCTTGTTTTCAATACTATTATTATAGTAGTGCACATCTGCAATATAACATGTACTACAATTTCATTACATGCTTAAAATTAGCTTTTTGAGTCTAGTTTAGCTTTTAGGGTTAGTTTTTTTGGAGGTTTTTTTATTAGGTTTTTGGGTGTGGGGGGGGAGGGGTTTAGGTTTTTGGGGGGTGGGGGTGGGGGGGTTTAGGTTTTTTTCGGGTTTATGTTTAGGGTTTAGTTTTAGGTTTTCGGGACGGTGGGGGGTGGGGGGGTTTAGGTTTTTGGGGGATGGGGGGGGGGGTTAGGCTTTTGGTGGGAGGGTGAATTTAGGTTTTTGGGGGGTGGGGGGTTTAGGTTTTTGGGGGGTGTCGGTGGGGGTGGGTTAAGTGGTTTAAGCTTTATGTATTTAGTGCACATGTGCAGTACAACAAAAAAAAAAAATTTTTTGAAATTTTTTTTCCATACATAAAAAGTAGCGATTTTTCTATAAAAAATTGTAAAAAAAAAATTGGTATGTTTTTAGGTTTTTTTTAGGCTTTTTTGGTTAGTTTTTTGGTTTTCTCATGATCCATCCCCTATATATATATATATATATATATAAGCCGCCCACTGGGCCGTGATCAGCTGAGCACGGGGCCATGTTCGCGTAACTGACGGGGATAAAACCCCTTTTTCTTTCATTTCTTCATTTCAACACGCCCCATTTCCCCAAGAACTCTCTGGTTCCACCGAAAATTTCTGCAAATTTACACATTCTTCCGACTTCCAACTACATCAAGGTATGATTCTATCATCATATTTAGTTAGTTTAATCACTTGCATGTAGTTTAACATCAAAAATTTAGGGAAAAATCTAGGGTT
>JARYGA010026287.1:0-36654 GCA_030545235.1 Helianthus tuberosus
TTTTTATTGATATTTTAAGCCCTTTTTAACACTTTAGTCAAGTTTTAAATTTATAAAACACGATATTCTACTAACACTAAACACACATATGGGCAAGTGCACCCATCGTGAGCGTAGTATAACGTTGGTAAGATACCGAGGTTGTAAGGACTCTTAAAATTATCCTAAAAATATCCATAAGTATAAACCCGGACCCCTGAAACCCTAAACCATATTAAAAATCAAGAAAAACAAATTTCAGGGTCTCAGGCGGGCCGCGTAAAAGACAAGCTATGTCTTACGCGGGCCGCGTCAACACCTGTTTGACCGGATAAGTATTCCAGATCCACGTAGTGACCAGCTGGCTAACCTACCGATGACCAATCAAGGCTAGTCGTAGACTAGGCAGCCACGCGGGCCGCGTAAAGGCAAGACAAAGGCTTACGCGGGCCGCGTGAGGCCTTAATTTTACCTATAAATAGCTTGTTGCATGCACAGTCTGATGGTGTCAAAACAAACTTTCAAAAACGAAGTTTTAGTACTCTGAAGTCGAAAATATCAATTATATTAGCGAGGTGCTGCTCCGATACCGGGTATTAACTCGATCGCTGCTACGATTCAATGTCCGATCGATTAAATTATCCAATGGATGTTTATGTGCTGCTCACATTAGGGTTTATGCTTTGTCATTCGTCATTAATATGATGGATGTTTAAGTATCGCACTTTGTCATTCGCTGTGAAGGTTTAATCTCGTGAGTTATCGTAAATGCTGTATTAGTTACTAACCGAGTTCGTGTGCATGTTATTAAATTTAGGTTAAAAGGCTAATCAGTAGGCTAAGCTCTGCTCATATAAATCTGCAATTTGAGTCATTCTCTTTTTATCAAATTTGATTTCAAAATCATGTTTACTTTCAAAGTTATAATTACGGGGATTAAGTCTTTGTAGTCACCAAATTACAGTCGGTATGTGGGGTTTTGTATACATTACTTGATAAACTTCACCATTGGACAACGGGGTATCCAAGGGGTGATATGACCATAGTCACAGACACCATTGGACTCAGAGGTTACCGATGGATGTTCGAGTGACAAATACTGTGGGTAGTTGGTTGATATCAGGAAACATTGTAATCGCTCTTAATACTGTAAATTATAACAAACGAGTCGTTTTCATAAAAAGAATGATTCACCAGTATTTCCCGCTGACAAAACCTTTTTCAAACATGTTTCAGGAGATCTGTTGTGATTCAGGAAAAGTGTCGCGAAGCACTACAAGCTTAAGGAAGTGGCTCATTATAAAATAAAGAAACATGTTTTGTAAAATAAAGATTTCTCCGTGAAATCATATGATTGTAAATTACCGGGTTTTATCCCGGATTGTGAAACAAAATAAATCGGGAAATTTCCAGTTTTAAAAGATCCTGAAGAAAACTTCCGCTGTTAAATAAATACCACGGGATTTTCTGTCCCGCAGCTCCTGAAACGGGTCAAACCGGGTCGGGGGCCGTGACAGAAAAATGTGGTATCAGAGCCACTGATTTAAGCCAATTAAGTATTTAGAAAATACTTAATTTTTATTAATTGCTATTCTGTGATTATATGTGTTATTATTTGAAAATTTGTGTACAGTATGGGTAAGCAAAAGCTTTCAAACATCTATCTTAAATTAGATATGTCATCAAACGAGAAGGGAAGTTCATCCCAAACAAATTCCTCAAAACACTATGCAAATCCTGAAGAAGGAATATTTGTTCGAAAGGCACAATATGAGGAACCACTTTCTCCTAATAAAAGAAGTTTAATTATTAGGAAAAGTCGGGAGAAATTAAGGAAATCACAACCAAAAGAAAAGAGAGTTAATCAGAAAACTCAAGAACTAGGCAATAACCCACCATGGGAAGACAAGTTAGATGAAAAATGGGCAGATCTCTATATGCTAGCTACTGTAGCAGTAAATGCAAATCTTTAAATACTTTGACTCAAGTTTTATCACTCTTATCACCTATAAGCCAGGAACCTTATCCAGTAAAATAAATAAGTTTACAGTAAAACCTGGTGTGTTCTAATTATCAATTGTCCTTTGTATTAAATTAGTCAAACGGTATGCAATAATATTTAAAAGTTATTTATGAAAATTTATATAAAATTTTAACTTAGCAATTTTTGTGTATTTTGCATATGTGCTAAACAGCATGAATGACTTATCTGAAGCCCTTCAGAATTTAAATCTCTATCCGGTAAAAATAGAGGTTTCGAGAGATTTTAATAGGTACATACCCGATATAGAAGAACCTATGGAATTCAATGCTCCACCTCCAGAGAAACCCAAACCTAAGAAAAGGAGAAGATTTGTGGGATGGAGGCGTGTGCGCAGGAGGAAACCCGCGACTAGGAAGATTCCTAAAATAGAAAATCCCTTAGACAAGGGAAAGGGGATTGAAGTCGAGGAAGATTCTAGGCAGATGGAAATGCAGTTTGAGGAATATTCTAGACAAATGGAAATGGAGTTTGGGGAAGGTTCTAGGCAAACCAAGATAGAAATTGGAGAAAGCTCTCGACAAATCGAGGAGTTACCATTTCAGGAGGAATTAGATCGTGCATTGGTGAGCTGTGATGTCGTCGGGCCCATTAATAATAATCTTTACCCTTATCCTGCTGAAAATCAACTTCCAATGAACTTGGAACCAGCAATTCCAGAACCTATAATCCACACCCAACCTCTAGGAATGGATGAGTGGTGGACCAATGATTGGCAGTTCTAAAACCTTCTCAACAGTCCTTATTCCTTTCTTCCTCAGTTCGACCCGGAACCTATACCAAACCCGCCAATGAGCAATGAAAATTTAGCTGAACTTCGCCACTTTGGCGAGGAGTTGGTGGATGCAGGAAATAGGATCAGGGAAGTAGGAGAACAGATCTCCTGGAAATACGACGAGAGGGAACGTCGTTACTGAAATACCAACTGACGAAGGATAGTGGGTTTGTGAAAATATGGTTGTATAATAAATAGTAAAATATAATCTTGTGAAATAACTTAAAATAAAACTTTGTAAGATAAATAATGGTATGTATTGACGCATATTATAATATAAAAATGGGAATCGAGAAATCTATAGTTTTGGCTATATATGTGTTGTGAAATTTGTATGATTGTTTTGTGTACAATTGTTATTTATTTGATACTAATAAAATATATATATATTAATTATCAGATAGAAAACGCTAATAATGAACCAGTTAATGAAGTAAACCAATCTGAGCAACATCAGGAGAATCAATTTATGACTAGACAAGATATAGAAAATATCATTGCTCAAGGAATAGCCAATGCTATTCCAGCAATACTTGCTGCTGCCCAGAAACCTGTTGAACCTCAACAAATCGTTCCTAGCAGACGTATTTCTGAAGATAACTTCAGTAATAGCATAAACGGAGGCGGTAATCATACCAATCACGATAATGATTCACGATAGGCTCCAATCCCTAAGAAAATGAAAGCTGCAACACCTGGTTACACTTACAAAGAATTTCTTGCTTGTAAACCCGCTGAATTTGCAGGCAATGAAGGAGCTACTGCGGCATTACGTTGGTTAGAGAAAACCGAGGTAGTGATTACAATAAGTAAATGTGACAATGACGACAAGGTCATGTATGCGTCAAATTTGTTCAAAGAACGGGCGCTAGAATTGTCACACCCCGACCACGTATAACATACAAAACGTGGCGGAAACGTCGGGGAGTGTTATAACAGAATTAATTGTTTCATAACCATGGCATACAAAGTTGTATTTTATTTATCAACATAAGAGTTACATTGTTTTAAACAGGAATCAAAGAGTTTATAACATAATTAAACAAAGTCTATCTCCATTTTAAGTCTCTAAGTCACAGGTCCGCCCTAGTGTCACGATCATCATCCTACGCAAAAGCTCCTGAAAACACATGTGAAAATAGGTACGTCAGCATAAAAATGCCTGTGAGATACATAGTTTTTGTGAAAATAGGATTCATGACTTAAGTTTAAGAAAAAGTTGTTTAGTAAAAGTCAGTCACTAACCTTGTAAATTGTTTTGTTTTGTAAGTCATTTAAAAGCGATAAGATCAAATGATAGGTATAAATAAAAGAATAGCGTATGGTTAAATGAATAACCAAGTAAAATGAGTTGTATAAAATAAACTGTATTGTAAACCAAAGTCTTGTGAAAATCGTGTTACTTGTGTAAAATGTATAAGTCCAATATGAATGATTTAAATAACGCTATGATATGTAATATAATACAAACACTTATATATAGGAAGTACCAGCGACGTATCCACCATGCTTGTATCATATTACTCACATCTCGTTACTTAAGTCACTTTAACAAACCACCATTGTATAAAGTCTATGTTTAAACCAATAGTCAAAAGTCCTTGTATAAGCCATGTCAAATGTTTATAAGTCCAAAAGTAGTCAAGTAATGTGTATCAAATGTTATGTATTGTAAGTAAAGTATTGTCCCATAATCCAAATGTAGAAATGTACAAAACAAAGTATTTTGAATCTATCAAAAAGTTATGTTTTGCAAAGTAATGCATGTTACATTGATACAAACATTTATGTGGTAAGTTAACGCATACATTCAAGCCTTGAGACAGTCGGATAACCCTTTCAGTCAAGGTTATCAAAAGAAATGTTTTCGGATTCAGTCATTCCTTACATCCAAACAAACCCGAGATGTTAGGAATGGGATTTGTCAAGTCCTATGGTACCACTACTTACTACCGAGCGGCGTAGCAAATGTTAATGAATGTAATAAAGACCCGTTTGTGCAAACCAAATGTCATAGCAGTTGTATACATGTCATATGAAAACAATGTACTAAGTATGCTAAGTTAACATACAAAGCAGAAAAGTCTTGTAAATCAATGTGCTAGCATGCTATCAGTCAACATACATAGCAGAAATGTAATGTAAAACAATGTACTAAGTATGCACACAATGGACATACATAGCATGAAATGTAATGAAATCATGTACTATAATGTACTAACAAACATAGCCGGTATATGATGTGTAAACAAGAAAGCATGAAAGTAACAAGTAGGCACATGTGTTTCACCCCAAAACAGTTTGGAAAACAGTAAAAGAGGGGTCTATGTACTCACTTGAGATTGCTCAGAAGTCCTAAGATAACCACCAAACAATTCTAGAGATCTCGGAATCAAACGGCACCTAATATAGGTAACTATGTTAATAAACCGGACCTATATCGGAAGATCGGATAGAATGAGGGCTCGTAAACCGAATGAGTATTAGAACTCATGTAGTATGGTTTAACAAGGCCTACATACTAAATGAAACCTAACCTAAGTGTTTACGACCCATTACGACCCGTTTAGGAAGCTTATGCTACTTTAACGCGTCGTTCGCGTAAAACGCGTTCGGACCGCCTAACTAGTCCTATAACAAGTAACATATGCCTTAACATGTCTAATATTGTTGTCAAATCAGTTTAGATGTCAAAAGTTATGTTACATATGTTTAAAATGAATTTTGGCATCAAATGGGTATTTTGGTAATTTACCTAAGGCATATAAACTACCTATCATACAACTACTTAAACGTCATGACCATAAGGTATAACCTCTGAAGGTTATTCCCTATATACTATGGTCACCTAATGTGTTTGGTCGGATCCTAATGATCGACCAAATGGGTCGGGTTCGAAGGTATAAGCGATTTATTAGATCGCTTACTCTTACGACCCTAGACAACGTGGTAATCAGTAGGCATAGTCACAAGGGATTATAACCATCGTGATTACAATCACGTTGCGAAGTTCAAACGAACTTCGCATTGACCATAAAATGGTCAACGCAGAAAGTCAAACAAAGTTTGACTTTCGGACTCGAAAAACAATAAAAGAACGAAGGAATACTTACGAAGGGTCCCCGAATGCTAATCTAGATCAAAATAGCTCAGGTATGAAACAAAGGTTTCAACTTAGAGCACATTAGATCAGATTCTTGTGAGAAATGAGTGAGAATGTGGTGGGTATTTATAGTTTTCGGTTCACCATTAGGATCGTTCCTTGGAAAAGGGGGAATGATCTAGCCCGTACACTTGTCGTAATGTTGTGGTAACTGATTTTGGCCACCATAAGAGATTAACATGTGGCACTTGACCTTTGGGAAGTGTTTAGGGGCTGTTAACAGCTGGTAACTTGACCTTTTATGATCTGAAAGGCTGACGCGGGCCGCGTCAAGGATGGCCTTGGGTTTACGCGGGCCGCCTGGGGTCTGCAGATCAACAACAAGTTTCAACAGTTGCAGTTTCAGTCCCTGTTACGTATTTAAGCCATTTCCGACATGTTTAAGGCCCTTTAAGCCATCTTTAAGGCCCTAAAATTATGCCTAAACATTGTGGACATGAAACATGCTCAAAAATATGTCGGATGTTGGCTCGTTTGGTCGTACGATCGCGATGATCGCTTAATTACGACGAAATGCGCATAAGCGCGAAAAACGATCCAAATTGCATGACGAATGGATTTTTCTTATGCCAAACACTAAAATAAAATATTTTAGTGCTTACATAAATTTTTGGATGTCCGGATGTATTCGGAACGTAAGTTATGCGCGAAAGTGCCACTTGTGCACTTTTTGGCACTTTTTGGCACTGAATATACCAAAAGTTTATTTTAGCACACCGAACCCCTCAAAGCCTATTTCTAAGCTATATAAAGGATATTTAAGGTGTGTTTAACTTATGGTCATGTTCTAGAATGTTCGTTACAGTTCAAATTGGCATACTTTCACAGTTTGTCAAGTTTAGTCCCTGTAAGCGAATTAACTTGTTTTTGCCATACCAAAGCCTTTAAAACTTATTTCTAAGTTATGTAAAGGTTATTTAAGGTATGTTAAGTATATGTTGATGTTCCAGAGTATTTGTCGCATTAAACTGGTTACGTTTATGCATCAGTTTGCGTATAACTCTCCAGAAAGCGATGTAGAGTTTGAAATTGAATAAAAGTCAAAACACGAAAAATGTAAAACACATCAAAACAAACATTGGGATCAAATAACATTGTTTTATTTATAATTGAACTGTTCACAATGATAAGAAGCACAGTTGTTACAGTCTCCCCTACTTGTGGAAATTTCGTCCTGAAATTTATTTAGAGGAAACTCGTGGGAAAAGATGCGGATACTTCGCCTTCATTTGATCTTCGCGTTCCCAAGTAAACTCAGGTCCACGTTTAGCTTCCCAGCGAACTTTGACCAAAGGAATGCGCTTGCGTTTGAGCCACTTGACTTCACGTTCCAAGATTTCCACTGGCTTCTCAACAAATTTCAGTGTTTTGTCAACACGAATTTCGTCAAGCGGTATGTGGAGGTTCTCATCAGCTAAACACCTTCTGAGATTGGACACGTGAAAAGTTGGATGAAAATTTCCAAGTTCAGGAGGTAACTCAAGTCTGTAGGCTACCTTTCCGATTCTTTCGACGATCTTGAATGGTCCAACGTATCTAGGTGCAAGTTTTCCTTTCTTTCCAAATCTGATCACACCTTTCCAAGGTGAGACCTTAAGTAATACTCGATCACCGACTTGAAATTCCAAGGGCTTGCGTTTTGGGTCCGCGTAACTCTTTTGACGGCTTCTAGCTGTCTGAAGGTTATCACGAACTTTCTTTATCTTGTCAGTTGTCTCTAAAATGAGGGCAGGTCCAGTAAGTTGAGCCTCGCCGATCTCATTCCAGCAGACTGGTGAACGACATTTTCGACCATAGAGAGCCTCGAAAGGAGCCATTTTGATGCTGGTGTGATAACTGTTGTTGTAGGAGAATTCAATTAACGGAAGATGTGAATCCCAACTACCACCAAAGTCGATCACACAAGCTCTAAGCATATCCTCCAGAGTCTGGATTGTTCTTTCAGATTGACCATCCGTTTGCGGATGATAAGCCGTGCTCAGGTTAAGTTGGGTCCCCATAGCAGATTGCATGGTTCTCCAAAAATGAGAAGTGAAACGAGCATCTCTGTCAGAAATGATGTTCAAAGGAACACCATGTCGAGCTACAATTTCATCCACATAGATTTTAGCAAGTTTGTCAGCAGGAAAATCCTCACGGATTGGCAAGAAATGTGCTGACTTAGTAAGACGATCAACAACTACCCAGATGGCATCATGACCTTTCTTTGTGCGTGGAAGTTTGGTAACAAGATCCATAGTAATGTTTTCCCATTTCCAAACTGGGATCTCTGGTTGCACCAATAAACCAGAAGGACGCTGATGTTCAGCCTTAACCTTAAGACAAGTATGGCATTTTGATACATATAAGGCAATGTCTTTCTTCATACCAGGCCACCAATAGTGAATACGAAGATCCTTATACATTTTATCCGAGCCAGGATGAACAGAATAACGCGACTTATGGGCTTCATCCATAAGCAAGGTGCGAAGGTTATCTTGGCTTGGGACCCACAAATGGTCCATGAAGTAATACGATCCATTGTCCTTCAATTCCAGATCAGGAGTTATGTGATAGGGAAATTCCTTATCCATCAAACCTTGTGAAACACAAGATTGTTGAGCCTGAGAAATGCGTGCTTGGATATCGGATCGAGCTTGAATAACAGATTGAACACGTACACAATGAAGCTTAGTACGTTCCTTACGACTCAATGCATCAGCTACGACATTCGCCTTACTAGGATGGTAGCGAATTTCGCAGTCATAGTCGTTTAGTAGCTCAACCCAACGTCGTTGCCTCATGTTGAGTTCTTTCTGGTTGAAGATATGCTGAAGACTTTTGTGGTCCGTGAAAACCACACATTTTGTACCGTACAAATAGTGTCTCCAGATCTTAAGAGCGAAGACAACTGCACCCAACTCAAGATCATGAGTGGTGTAGTTCTTCTCATGTATCTTTAACTGCCTCGATGCATATGCTATGACTTTGTTCCTTTGCATCAGAACACAGCCAAGACCCAGTTTAGATGCATCGCAATAAACGACGAAATCATCATTGCCCTCAGGCAAAGTCAGAACAGGCGCGTCGCAAAGCTTCTGCTTCAAGTTTTGAAAAGCTTCCTCTTGTTTGAATCCCCAGTCAAAGGGTTTGTTCTTCTGAGTTATAGCAGTTAGAGGAACTGCAATCTTCGAGAAGTTTTCTATGAAGCGGCGATAATAACCCGCTAGACCAAGAAAAGAACGAACCTCAGTAGGGGTAGTAGGCGTATCCCAATCCTTAATCGCACTGATCTTGGAGGGATCTACATGAATACCTTGTTCGTTGATGATATGTCCTAAGAATTGTACTTCTTTAAGCTAAAATTCGCACTTGGAGAATTTGGCGAAAAGTTGCTCCTTCTTTAGGAGTTCCAAAGTAAGACGAAGATGTTGCTCGTGATCAGCTTGCGTCTAAGAATAAATCAAGATGTCGTCAATAAAAACAATGACGAACTGATCCAAATAAGGCTTGCAGACCCTATTCATTAAGTCCATGAAAACAGCAGGAGCATTAGTCAAACCGAATGGCATGACTGTGAACTCATAATGCCCATAACGAGTGCGGAACGCTGTCTTGGGAATATCTTCTTCATGCACCCGAAGTTGATGATATCCGAAACATAGATCAATCTTCGAAAAATAAGAAGCGCCCTGTAACTGATCAAAGAGATCGTCTATGCGCGGTAGGGGATATCGATTCTTGATGGTAAGCTTGTTAAGCTCCCCGATAATCGATACACATCCTAAAAGATCCATCCTTCTTCTTAACAAAAAGAACGGGAGCACCCCAAGGTGAAAAGCTAGGACGTATAAAACCTTTGTCAGAGAGCTCCTGAAGCTGCTTAGACAACTCTTGCATCTCAGATGGTGCAAGACGATATGGAGCTCTTGCAATGGGATTTGCACCAGGTACGAGATCAATACGGAACTCGACTTGGCGTGCTGGGGGGGGGGGGGTAGACCAGGTAACTCTTCAGGGAAAACTTCAGAATAATCCCGAACGATAGGAATATCTGAAATAGACTTACCCTTGCCTTTATCTGCTGTAACATGTGCTAAGAAGGCCACATAATTCTTTCGCAGATACTTCCGAATCTGCGACTCAGTCAATGTCACTGATAACTCGATCGCCTGACGGAGTGTGGCAGGGTTACTACCAGTAATGATGTCTTGCACTGAGTCAGGTAGGCCGTCGATGTACCTTTCGATAGCCTTGTCGAGTGGGGTAACCATAGTCGGGCAAAGTAGACTCAACTCCTCAAACCTATCAGTATATGCCCTGTGCTCGCCACTATCTTGTTTCAAGTCATCAAACTCCTTCTCCAACGCTCGTTGTTCATGCCGAGGACAAAACTCCCTCATCATAAGAGCTCTAAGTTCAGCCCATGTCTGTGCTAGAGCAACTTCTGCACCACGGTCTCTCATTACCCCATTCCACCATGTAAGAGCCCTCTTCTGAAACACACTCGAAGAAAACTCGACCTTGCGATTATCCGGACACTGAACATAACGGAAAGTATTCTCAATGCTCTGATACCAACTCTTCTGTCACACCCCGACCACGTATAACATACAAAACGTGGCAGAAACGTCGGGGAGTGTTGTAACAGAATTAATTGTTTCATAACCATGGCATACAAAGTTGTATTTTATTTATCAACATAAGAGTTACATTGTTTTAAACAGGAATCAAAGAGTTTATAACATAATTAAACAAAGTCTATCTCCATTTTAAGTCTCTAAGGCACAGGTCCGCCCTAGTGTCACGATCATCATCCTACGCAAAAGCTCCTGAAAACACATGTGAAAATAGGTACGTCAGCATAAAAATGCCTGTGAGATACATAGTTTTTTGTGAAAATAGGATTCATGACTTAAGTTTAAGAAAAAGTTGTTTAGTAAAAGTCAGTCACGAACCTTGTAAATTGTTTTGTTTTGTACGTCATTTAAAAGCGATAAGATCAAATGATAGGTATAAATAAAAGAATAACGTATGGTTAAATGAATAACCAAGTAAAATGAGTTGTATAAAATAAACTGTATTGTAAACCAAAGTCTTGTGAAAATCGTGTTACTTGTGTAAAATGTATAAGTCCAATATGAATGATTTAAATAACGCTATGATATGTAATATAATACAAACACTTATATATAGGAAGTACCAGCGACGTATCCACCATGCTTGTATCATATTACTCACATCTCGTTACTTAAGTCACTTAAACAAACCACAATTGTATAATGTCTATGTTTAAACCAATAGTCAAAAGTCCTTGTATAAGCCATGTCAAATGTTTATAAGTCCAAAAGTAGTCAAGTAATGTGTATCAAATGTTATGTATTGTAAGTAAAGTATTGTCCCATAATCCAAATGTAGAAATGTACAAAACAAAGTATTTTGAATCTATCAAAAAGTTATGTTTTGCAAAGTAATGCATGTTACATTGATACAAACATTTATGTGGTAAGTTAACGCATACATTCAAGCCTTGAGACAGTCGGATAACCCTTTCAGTCAAGGTTATCAAAAGAAATGTTTTCGGATTCAGTCATTCCTTACATCCAAACAAACCCGAGATGTTAGGAATGGGATTTGTCAAGTCCTATGGTACCACTACTTACTACCGAGCGGCGTAGCAAATGTTAATGAATGTAATAAAGACCCGTTTGTGCAAACCAAATGTCATAGCAGTTGTATACATGTCATATGAAAACAATATACTAAGTATGCTAAGTTAACATACAAAGCAGAAAAGTCTTGTAAATCAATGTGCTAGCATGCTATCAGTCAACATACATAGCAGAAATGTAATGTAAAACAATGTACTAAGTATGCACACAATGGACATACATAGCATGAAATGTAATGAAATCATGTACTATAATGTACTAACAAACATAGCCGGTATATGATGTGTAAACAGGAAAGCATGAAAGTAACAAGTAGGCACATGTGTTTCACCCCAAAACAGTTTGGAAAATAGTAAAAGAGGGGTCTATGTACTCACTTGAGATTGCTCAGATGTCCTAAGATAACCACCAAGTAATGCTAGAGATCTCGGAATCAAACGGCACCTAATATAGGTAACTATGTTAATAAACCGGACCTATATCGGAAGATCGGATAGAATGAGGGCTCGTAAACCGAATGAGTATTAGAACTCATGTAGTATGGTTTAACAAGGCCTACATACTAAATGAAACATAACCTAAGTGTTTACGATCCATTACGACCCGTTTAGGAAGCTTAAGCTACTTTAACGCGTCGTTCGCGTAAAACGCGTTCGGACCGCCTAACTAGTCCTATAACAAGTAACATATGCCTTAGCATGTCTAATTGTCACACCCTGGCTTTGCGGAAGCGTGGTTAATTTGGTGTGACTTCTTAATACCATAGCTTAACCATAACAAAGCTATATGAAATAAAATCATGCAAGATCATCCATTTGATTAAGTTTTAAAACCAGAGTAACATACCATTGTCTTAGAGAATTACAACATCGTAACATAAAACATTGTCTTTAAAAACATAACCATTAACATGAAATAAAAGCAGTTTAAGATTTGTGACTCGTCCAGGAAAAAGTCACATTTCCTAAACCCGGATGACCTCGGAACCCATATGCAGCGGGAAAACATAACATACCGCGCCAGATCTTTAATTTCCTGAAATACATGTAAGTTGAAAAATCAACAATAATGTTGAGCGAGTTCATGTGTAAGTGAGTAAGTAAACCTTTGTGAGTATAAAAATAGTCTTGGTATGTAGCAAATAAGGGAATTGAGATCACCAATGGTTTGCAAGGCCACTGATATATGTGAAGTGCAAATAGGGAGACTCAAACCTAGCAGATTTCGCCACGGCATTAGTATGTGGACAAAGTCACCCCAAGGTCCGTTTCTAGTTTGGCCTGGGGCTGGGCTCGCTACACCCAGATAGATCTACCGCTCCTGTCCCTCGGTCCTGCCATGAGGACTAATGGCCTCATATTGCTCCTACCCACTCACATGATCTAAGTAGTAAACCTCCTTACGCTAACCATACCGTGTATAAAGTACTTGTAATCAAAGTAACATGTATTTCACCCCCGCAGTTAAGAAAACTGAAAACAGTTAGAGAAAAGGGGGACATGAACTCACAGTGGTGCGTCTCTACCAAGTATGCCTCCAAATCAATCAGCTGTATGACGACCTACACGTGCTAACTCTATTAGACGGACGGCCGTGCCTTAGCTTTATGGTTTAAGTTTTTGGGAAATAGTTAGGCAACTATTTCGTGTTTACGTTCTGTATATACTTGGTAGTTATTCTCCTTCCCAAGGATGGGGGATTTAATACATGTGTGTTCGTAACATTCAGATTTCACTATTAAGTCTCACTTAATATATTTTATTTCCAACTCCAAAATATAGATATTCTTCCCAAAAATATTATATTTTAATACATGTGATTTCCCAAAATAATACTTAGTAATATTATTTTTACTCTAAAAATAATATTTACGTAGTTCACAAAATAATCATAAACACTTATACAAGTGATGTTGTGAAAGAAGAATATATACTAAATATATATATGTATCACGTTTTATTTTGTGAAAATCCCACCTCCGATGTTTTGTAATTATAGTCGTGGCGAAACTTATATTTTGAAAACAAGTCAAAATGTATTTCTAACACTTATAGTGAAAATATTTCTAAGTGTTAGGCTTTTGGAAAAATTTCGCCAGAGTTTCCTCTGTAACGGGAGGTGGCCACGCTTTCAAGCGTATCATTTTCTTTTACAAATCAACCAACAATTTTCTTATTCAACCAAAACCATGTTCAAATCACAACTAGTCAAAAATATGTATATAAATCGCATAAACTTCATGAACTTGTGATTTATCCAAACTGTGAAGTAAATCTCATTACTTTTAGTGGATCTTTATATAAAATAATCCGATTCTGTGAAAACCTCGTTTTTATGGAAGTTCCGTCTTTACAACTTCTCGTCATCTTTTTCAAAAATAGTTATTTTGTCGAAACTGTGTGTTACACATGTGTTTACACACTTGTGTGTTCTAAAAACCATTCGTGTTAGTGTAAGATCCATTTTTAGAAAACATGATTTCTTTGACGCTTGGTCCTTTGAAAATACCACTTGCAGATACGTAGATCTGCTAGTTTTAAACACTATTCCACAAGTAAAACATTTTTACACAAGTTCATGATTCGTGTGTGGTAGAGTTTCACCCTTTAACCCTTGTTCTATTCAAAACAACCTTATGTCATGATTCGTGTTCATGACCAAACCGGGTTAAGTGATGATCCGAGCTACCACAACATAGATCGGGTCCAAATAATCACAATTTTCAATTACTACAACATTTACACAACTAGTGAGCTTTTAACCACCATTTTTCATGTTTTTAGTAGACTTTAATGCACCATTTTGTAAGATTTCGAGTTTTAATCATTACACCACATATTAACCGCTTTAGATTAGTTCAAGATAGGGATTTAAACAACATACCACTAGCTCAAGGCTAGGGAAGAATCTATGCGAAAAACGAGTGGATAAAAGCAAGATAAAGAGGTCCTTCGCCTTCCGATTGCACCAAGCTTCCTAATATGCGACCCTTAACACTTGTAGATGCTTGGAACTTGCAAGATCAAACTCGAAAATGGGTGGGTGTGTGGGTGTGGGTTCGGCCGAGAGCCAAAGGGAGAGAGAGAGAGTAGTGTTCTTGTGTTGTTGTGACAAATGAACTTATGTGCATTCTCAAGTTACTTATAGACAATTGTGGGATTAATAACCAATGGATCACATGTCATTTAGATATTAGACATTGTGATTAAAATAATCAAAAGAAATCAAAGGGTGTCCCCTCTAGTTTGGGGCCGGTTAGCAAGGGGGGGGGGGGGTCTTGGTCCATTTCCAAGTATTAGTTAGTTACTAGTTAGGTTAAGTTAGTTAGTTAGGTACTTAACCCGGTTAGTAGTGTGTAGTATGTTATGACGGGTGTTAGGGTATTCAGGGACCCTAACTGGCTCAGAAAAAGATAAATAATGTGTATGGCCGTATTTTCATGTCCCGGGTATAGTCCGGTTGTTCGGTTGGATAGTAATCCGTTAAAGTGCTTAACAAAGCTTTAAAGTGTCGTTAATACCCTTTTTAGTAACACAACTCATTTCTGACACTTTGGAAAGTGTCTATTAATATTTTTCTCAAGTTTTGGCACTTTATTAGTTAGCTAAAAGCTGAATTATTATGTAAAGTGATGAGTTTTGTACTTAGAGTACGTTTTAGGCACATCCAGTCATTATAACTTATCCCTAGAGACGCAGTTCTACAACCCTTATATCCCTACACTCACCACTAGTGTAGCAAAATATTTCTGGCTCATACAGGCCTTAGAGGCAGTGTTTGCCTGATGCTGGCTTTATCAGCATGTTCAATAGGTTATCCGTTATAGTGCTACTGTGCTTTTTGTGCATCATGTTTGTCACTAAGGTTCAGTCATGTAAATAATGTAGTGACAGCAAGTAAAGTATGATGCAAGTAAGTACATGTATCAGTATTCAAGTAGCAGTTTATTCACAAGTTCAAGCAAGCACAGTAATTAATTATTAATTAAGTTGTACGGATACCTGGTTTAGTGAGGGTTGTCACACTAATATTGTTGTCAAATCAGTTTAGATGTCAAAAGTTAGGTTACATATGTTTAAAATGAATTTTGGCATCAAAGGGGTATTTTGGTAATTTACCTAAGGCATATGAACTACCTATCATACAACTACTTAAACGTCGTGACCATAAGGTATAACCTCGGAAGGTTATTCCCTATATACTATGGTCACCTAATGTGTTTGGTCGGATCCTAATGATCGACCAAATGGGTCAGGTTCGAAGGTATAAGCGATTTATTAGATCGCTTACCCTTACGACCCTAGACAACGTGGTAATCAGTAGGCATAGTCACAAGGGACTATAACCATCATGATTACAATCACGTTGCGAAGTTCAAACGAACTTCGCATTGACCATAAACTGGTCAACGCAGAAAGTCAAACAAAGTTTGACTTTCGGACATGAAAAACAATAAAAGAACGAAGGAATACTTACGAAGGGTCCCCGAATGCTAATCTAGATCAAAATAGCTCAGGTATGAAACAAAGGTTTCAACTTAGAGCACATTAGATCAGATTCTTGTGAGAAATGAGTGAGAATGTGGTGGGTATTTATAGTTTTCGGTTCACCGTTAGGATCGTTTCTTGGAAAAGGGGGAATGATCTAGCCCGTACACTTGTCGTAATGTTGTGGTAACTGATTTTGGCCACCATAAGAGATTAACATGTGGCACTTGACCTTTAGGAAGTGTTTAGGGGCTGTTAACAGCTGGTAACTTGACCTTTGCTGATCTGAAAGGCTGACACGGGCCGCGTCAAGGATGGCCTTGGGTTTACGCGGGCCGCCTGGGGTCTGCAGATCAGCAACAAGTTTCAACAGTTGCAGTTTCAGTCCCTGTTACGTATTTAAGCCATTTACGACATGTTTAAGGCCCTTTAAGCCATCTTTAAGGCCCTAAAATGATGCCTAAACATTGTGGACATGAAACATGCTCAAAAATATGTCGGATGTTGGCTCGTTTGGTCGTACGATCGCGATGATCGCTTAATTACGACGAAATGCGCATAAGCGCGAAAAACGATCCAAATTGCGTGACGAATGGATTTTTCTTATGCCAAACACTAAAATAAAATATTTTAGTACTTACATAAATTTTTGGATGTCCGGATGTATTCGGAACGTAAGTTATGCGCGAAAGTGCAAACTTGTGCACTTTTTGGCACTTTTAGTCCCTGAATGACCCAAAAGTTTATTTTAGCATACCGAACCCCTCAAAGCCTATTTCTATGCTATATAAAGGATATTTAAGGTGTGTTTAACTTATGGTCATGTTCTGGAATGTTCGTTACAGTTCAAATTGGCATACTTTCGCAGTTTGTCAACTTTAGTCCCTGTAAGCGAATTAACTTGTTTTTGCCATACCAAAGCCTTTAAAACTTATTTCTAAGTTATGTAAAGGTTATTTAAGGTATGTTAAGTATATGTTGATGTTCCGGAGTATTTGTCGCATTAAACTGGTTACGTTTATGCATCAGTTTGCGTATAACTCTCCAGAAAGCGATGTAGAGTTTGAAATTGAATAAAAGTCAAAACACGAAAAATGTAAAACACATCAAAACAAACATTGGGATCAAATAACATTGTTTTATTTATAATTGAACTGTTCACAATGATAAGAAGCACAGTTGTTACAAGAATGGTGGAATACAGTACTTCAAGCCAAAGGAAGAAATAGAGCCTATGCCATGAACTGGGAAGAATTTAAGAGTCTTGTAGAAAGAAAATTATGTCATGAATATGAAAAAGATCAAATGGAGAATAAGTTCCTAAATCATCGAATGATGGGGGTAGATTGTCGTGGGTATACTTCGACATTCTTTGAATATGCTAGAGTGGTACCAATATTGGCTTCGCCAGAACCGGTACTCATTTCTCGCTATAATTGGGGAATGATTGGCGAAATCCGTAATATTGTTAAAGCTGCGAGACCTCGCACTATTGACGATGCGGTAGAATTAGCTAACACCCTAACTGACGAGCCGGTACGCACAGGAGATGAAAATAGGAAAAAGGAACTGGCTCAGAAAATTACCCAAGGAGTTCGTATGGGTAATAGTAGCAACTTCAGGAAAAGAGGAACGGGGCAATATTCAACTTCGCCGTTCTGCAGGAATTGCAAAAAGAAACATTATGGAAGATGTAATGTGACCTGCAATTTTTGCAAAGCCATAGGACATCGTGAAGAAGACTGTAGAAAGAAAACAAGAATCTGCTTTAACTGTGGTGAAGCAGGACATTTCAAAACAGAATGTCCTAAATTGGTCAAACCAGCAGACAACAAAGCCAAAACGACTGACGGAACTACTAAAAAGAATGTCAGAGCATTCCAGCTAACCACTCAAGAAGCAGAACTCATTCCAGATGTGATAGCTGGTACGTTCTTAGTTCACAACGTGTATGCAAAAGTATTATTTGACTCTGGTGCAAACCAAAGTTTTATCAATACTTCATTCTGCCAAGCTCTTAATTTACCCTTAACCAACCTTAGGCAAATTTTACAGTCGAAACGGCAGATGGGAATTCAGTTAGTATAGATAAGGTTTTGCAAAAAGAAACTATAGAACTTTCAGGTCATAAATTTCATGCAAACCTATTGCCAATGAAATTAGCTGAGTTTGATGTTGTGTTAGGAATGGATTGGTTAGTAGCCAACCATGCTCGAATCCTTTGTGATAAGAATTCCATAGAAATCCGTACACCTACCGGAGAAGTGATCATGATTACAGGAGATAAACCACATAAACCCATGAAGTTCATATCAGTAATGAAAGTTGCTAGTTATGAACGAAAGCAAGGAATAGTATATATGATTTCAGTAATCATTAATACTAAAGGTAAAAAACTTAAGGAGATTCCTATAGTCTCAGAATACCCTGATGTATTCCCAGACAAGTTACCAGGATTACCACTAGATAGGGAGGTAGAATTTAGAATTCATCTAATTCCAGGAACTACACCGATAGCCAAGGCACCTTATCGGTTAGCACCCACAGAAATGTTAGAACTGAAAAAGCAATTAGGTGAATTACTAAGTATAGGTTTCATACAACCTAGTTCATCCCCGTGGGGAGCACCAGTGTTGTTTGTAAAGAAAAAGGACGGGTCAATGCGAATGTGTATCGATTATAGAGAATTGAATAAGGTTACAATTAAGAATCGATACCCATTACCTAGGATTGATGATCTATTCGATCAACTTCAAGGAGCTAGATATTTTTCTAAGATCGATTTACGCTCCGGATACCATCAGTTGAAGGTACAAGAAGGAGACATACCTAAAACTGCTTTCAGAACTAGGTATGGTCATTACGAGTTTACAGTCATGCCCTTCGGTTTAACGAATGCACCTGCAGCATTCATGGACATGATGAATAGGATCTGTAAACCGTACTTGGATAAATTTGTAATTGTTTTTATCGACGATATACTTATTTATTCCAAAAATCAGGACGAACATTGTCAGCACTTGCATGCACTCTTAACTTTGTTAAGAAAAGAAAAGCTTTACGTCAAATTCTCGAAGTGTGAATTTTGGCTACAAGAAGTGCAATTCTTAGGTCATATGGTGAATCACGAAGGCATTTATGTAGATCCTGCTAAGATAGAGGCAATTACCAAATGGAAGGTTCCGCAATCTGCAATGGAAATTAGAAGTTTTATAGGTTTACCCGAATACTATAGACGGTTTATTAAGGATTTTTCCAAGATAGCTGTACCATTAACTAAGCTAACCTGTAAAGCAGTTAAATTTGAATGGGGACCTAAGCAAGAAGAAGCTTTTAGGATTCTAAAGCAAAAGTTAACAAATGCTCCAATCCTAGCTTTACTAGAAGGGACTGAAGATTTTGAAGTTTACTGTGATGTTTCAAAACTAGGATTAGGATGTGTGCTAATGAAACGCAAGAAGGTAATTGTGTATGCTTCAAGACAATTGAAAAAGCACGAAGAAAACTATACGACCCATGATTTAGAATTAGGAGCCATAATTTTTGCCCTTAAGATTTGGAGACATTATCTATATGGAAGTAAATTTACTGTCTATACGGATCATAAAAGTTTAAGATATATATTTGGGCAAAAAGAGTTAAACATGAGGCAAAGAAGATGGATGGAAATCCTAAGTGACTACGACTGTGATATTCAGTATCGCGAAGGAAAGGCAAATGTAGTTGCAGATGCCTTAAGTCGTAAGTATCATGAGAAACAACGACGGGTACGTGCTCTCAGATTAAATCTACAATTAGATTTAATGGAACAATTGAAGAATGTTCAAGCTACATCAATCAAGGATGATGCTGAAGGAATGAAAGGAAGAATAAAAGAATTAGAGCAAGGAGTTGATGGAATTTGGAGATTCCACAAAAACAGAATTTGGGTACCTAAGCAGGGAGAATTTAGAAATAAGATTTTAGAAGAAGCCCATAAATCTAGGTATACCATGCACCCTGGAAACAATAAAATGTACCAAGATTTAAGAAACAACTTTTGGTGGATAGGAATGAAAAGGGACATAGCTCAATATGTTTCTAAGTGTCTTACTTGTTCACAAGTAAAGGCAGAACACCAGAAACCTTCAGGTCTACTACAACAATTAGAAATGCCTGAATGGAAATGGGAACTAATAACCATGGATTTTGTTACTAAGTTACCCAAAACCAGAAAAGGTAATGATGCGATTTGGGTAATTGTGGATCGATTAACCAAATCAGCTCACTTTCTACCTATAAAAGAAACCTTTAGCATGGAAAGGTTGGCAAAGTTGTATGTAGATGAAGTAGTATCCTTACATGGAGTTCCACTCTCCATTGTTTCGGATAGGGATAGTCGTTTCACTTCCCATTTCTGGACTAGTTTCCAAGAAGCGATGGGAACTCGATTAAACTTAAGCACTGCATATCATCCTCAGACAGATGGACAAAGTGAAAGGACAATCCAAACTCTGGAAGACATGCTCAGAGCATGTGTGATAGATTTTGGTGGAAATTGGGACGACCATTTACCTTTGATTGAATTCTCCTATAACAATAGTTATCATTCAAGCATCGAAACTGCCCCATTCGAAGCACTGTATGGACGAAAGTGCAGAACTCCAGGTTGTTGGGCAGAAATAGGAGAAAGTCAATTGTCAGGTCCTGAAATAGTGCAAGAGACGACCGACAAAATTTCTCAAATCAAGGAAAGACTGAAGACGGCTCGAGATCGTCAGAAGAGTTATGCAGATAATAGACGGAAGCCATTGGAATTCCAAGTAGGAGACAAAGTACTATTAAAAGTTTCACCTTGGAAAGGAGTAGTTCGATTCGGTAAGAAAGGAAAGTTAAGTCCAAGATACGTAGGGCCATTTCCGGTAATCCAATGTATAGGACCCGTTGCTTATCGCTTACAACTACCAGAAGAATTAGCTGGAATACATGATGTATTTCATGTATCCAACCTCAAGAAATGCCTATCAGACGAATCTTTGGTAGTACCTCTCCAAGATATAGAGGTAAACGAAAAGTTAAAATTTGTTGAGAAACCTCTTCAAATAGAAGACAGAAAGGTGAAATTTCTCAAACACAAACGGTTAGTACTTGTCAAGGTCAAGTGGAATTCAAAGAGAGGACCCGAATACACTTGGGAGCTGGAATCGGAGATGAAGCGAAAATATCCTCACTTATTCCAATAAATCTCGAGGACGAGATTTTTAATAAGGTGGGGAGAATGTAAGGACTCTCAAAATTATCCTAAAAATATCCCTAAGTATAAACCCGGACCCCTGAAACCCTAAACCATATTAAAAATCAAGAAAAACAAATTTCAGGGTCTCAGGCGGGCCGCGTAAAAGACAAGCTATGTCTTATGCGGGCCGCGTCAACACCTGTTTGACCGGATAAGTATTCCGGATCCACGTAGTGACCAGCTGGCTAACCTACCGATGACCAATCAAGGCTAGTCGTAGACTAGGCGGCCACGCGGGCCGCGTAAAGGCAAGCCAAAGTCTTACGCGGGCCGCGTGAGGCCTTAATTTTACCTATAAAAAGCTTGTTGCATGCACAGTCTGATGGTGTTGAAACGAACTTTCAAAAACGAAGTTTTAGTACTCTGAAGTCGAAAATATCAATTATATTAGCGAGGTGCTGCTCCGATACCGGGTATTAACTCGATCGCTGCTACGATTCAATGTCCGATCGATTAAATTATCCAATGGATGTTTAAGTGCTGCCCACATTAGGGTTTATGCTTTGTCATTCGTCATTAATATGATGGATGTTTAAGTATCGCACTTTGTCATTCGCTGTGAAGGTTTAATCTCGTGAGTTATCGTAAATGTTGTATTAGTTACTAACCGAGTTCGTGTGCATGTTATTAAATTTAGGTTAAAATGCTAATCAGTAGGCTAAGCTCTGCTCATATAAATCTGCAATGTGAGTCATTCTCTTTTTATCAAATTTGATTTCAAAATCATGTTTACTTTCAAAGTTGTAATTACGGGGATTAAGTCTTTGTAGTCACCAAATTACAGCCGGTATGTGGGGTTTTGTATACATTACTTGATAAACTTCACCATTGGACAACGGGGTAGCCAAGGGGTGATATGACCATAGTCACAGACACCATTGGACTCAGAGGTTACCGATGGATGTTCTGTGGGTAGTTGGTTGATATCAGGAAACATTGTAATCGCTTTTAATACTGTAAATTGCAACAAACGAGTCGTTTTCATAAAAAGAATGTTTCACCAGTATTTCCCGCTAACAAAACCTTTTTCAAACATGTTTCAGGAGATCTGTTGTGATTCAGGAAAAGTGTCGCGAAGCACTACAAGCTTAAGGAAGTGGCTCAATATAAAATAAAGAAACATGTTTTGTAAAATAAAGATTTCTCCGTGAAATCATATGATTGTAAATTACCGGGTTTTATCCCGGATTGTGAAATAAAATAAATCGGGAAATTTGCAGTTTTAAAAGATCTTGAACAAAACTTCCGCTGTTAAATAAATACCACGGGATTTTCTGTCCCGCAGCTCCTGAAACGGGTCAAACCGGGTCGGTGGCCGTGACAGAGGTCGTCCAAGGACAAAAGAGCTTTTAGTACCGGTTTATCCTCAACGTCTAATCAAATCAAAAGTTTTAGAAAAGGTTTTAAACATGAAAATAAAAACTAAAAAATGCTGAAAAATATAATAAAAATAACACAGATAGACAAGATGAATCATTTGGATCCGACTCGCCTTTAATGTAACCTTTGATGATTTCCGCACTTTTGCACTTTTTAAGAGATTATCTTAGTTATAGTAGTAGGCCCCTCTTTTGAAGGTGACGTTACCCTCAACCCAGTAGTTTGAGTCAGCAAGGATACAATCCTAAAGGGTCGGAATATTGAAAGATAATTAATTAAGTTATTTATGCGTAATGTGGTAGGCCCCTCTTTTGAAGGTGACGTTAGCCTCGGCTAAGTGGTTTGAGTCAGCAGGGATACAATCCCAAGTAGCCGGGTTAATGTATTAATAGTAGTTTACATATGAGGGGATCAAGCTATTCGCACCCCCCGCCATCCAATACCAGTGGGTATTGAAGGAGGTCCTGGTAAGCTTGACCCAGGTCATTGCAGGATCTATACACTCAACAAGGCAAGAACCTTACCAAACCATTCCCTTAATCCCCGACCAGGTAGCCAACATATCTCTATATAGACCGTAGAGATTTGAATGGTGAAAATCTTTTATTTTATATAGACAGTAAAATAATGTCAAGACACCACGAACAGATGAAAAGGAAGTTTCACCTTCAACATAAGAAACTAGTTATTAAAGTCAATAATACAAAACAAAATAAAAAGTGCGAAAAGATTAAAAATCAAAAGTATTACATTAAATGCTTGTCTTCACCAAGTGATGTAAGAGACTTACGCAAACATGGCCTTTGATTGTCAAGAACTCTTACTATCAATCTTGGATCCCGAGACTACTACACACACTCTAAGATGGATGATGGATGATGGTGGTGGATGTGGGTGTTGTAGTGGTGGTGGAATGTGGGTGAAGTGGGAGAGAGGTGGTTTGCCAAGGGATGCCTTTGAAGTGAACCAAGCACCCCTATTTATAGCCTGCACAGAAGCCCGGACACGGCCCCGTGTCCATTGGGCACGACCCCGTGTCCATCATTTTTCTCTTTCTTCTTTAACTGCAATTGTCTGTATTAGCTCCTCACGCCCCCGTGTTCACTGGGCATGGCCTCGTGTGCAGAAGCGTATCTGTACTATCAAGATTTGCTTAGATTCTGCGAATCTTAGCGTTGACCATGGCCCGTGTTGAGCTGGGCATGCCCCCGTGTCGGGAATAGAAGCTTCTATAGCTTTGTCTTTTCTGCAGACAACTGGCCACGCCCCCGTGTCCGTTGGACACGGGGCCGTGGTCAGCCTTCTGTTTGCTTGTTTTTGCGTGGGAAGATGCTGTCGAGGGGTCAGGCATGCCACGTTTATTTCTTTTCTTTGTATTTATGTTAGATTTGGCTGCATGTTTGTTCCTTTTGTTCAATAAAGCTCATTTGGTCCTGAAAATACAAAAGGAAGACAAAAGCACACTTTTTCCATCATTAGTACTAAAAAGGGTTAGTTTTATGCTTCATTTGATGTAATTTATATGTTGCATTTTACCACATCAAATACCCCCATACTTGAATCTTTGCTTGTCCTCAATCTAAACTCTTTATAATGTGGCTTTACACACCCAAATGGAATGGGTAGAATAGAAGTTTTGGGCTTTTCTTGAGTGTCGGGAGTCAAAGATCTTTATTGGGTTTTATTTTTATGCTATTTACAATCCAATTCGTTATGATTTATTTAGAACGTTTCATAAGAGAAATTACTTATTTGGGCATAACATGCCTCTTTAAAATTCCATTTATATACAAGTTCACAAACCTCACGGGAGATCACTCAACACTCGGCCGAAAATGTATTTTTGTGAAACACTCGAGACCGGCATGGAACTTACTTCTACCATATGCCTGCCAAGCAATCAATCCTCATCCTTTTTAACTATAAACCTTTGTAAATATCAAGAGGACTTTGGGGAAGGGTCAGGCTTGGGTTAAAGGTATGTGGTTTTGGGTTAGTGGTTTGTAAATAGGGCTAAAAGAGTAAAAAGCGCTAAAAGCGTCGGTCGTCGTAAAACTTTTTGTTTTTGTGACTTTTATTCAAACTAAACACTTTCAAACAAAGTTTCTTTGAGGAACTTGTTTGTTTATTGCTAGACTTCATTTTTTATAATAAGGAGTGTCACAAGAAAACCGAGCTTTTTACTAAAATAAAGGGTTTAAAAGAAAAAGGGTTTGGTGGGTGAAGGGTGTTTGTTTTGTGGGTTTAGAAATGAAAAAGGTTTAGGCTCAACAGGGTTAACTAGGGGGATTTTTGGGTAGGTTGAAAGAAAAATAATGGTGTTGAAAAGAAAACGGGTTAGTCCTAATGCCTCCATCATTTACTTACTTGGGTTTAAGTTGGTAAGGACCGGGAATGTATCGTCGTGGCAAGTTCTAGAGTCGTAAGAAACCAAACGGCTATTCACACAAGAAACGAAAAATGAGCATTTAATTTAAAGATGTATGCTTGTATGCTCAATAAAGGCTCAAAACTCACTTTTTGTGGGAATGGGTTATAATGTGATCAAGGATATATAATCATATTTTAACTAGATTTGTCATGCGGTTTCATAATTTTCTTATGTTGGTTCTTTTTATCACAACGCTATCGGTTGTAAATTCCTAAAAATATAACCTTTTTAGAACTTTTTATTCCCAAATTAAACCAAGACAAGTAAAAAACGAAAAGTTTTTGAAAAAAAATTTGGGGTGATTAGCGGTTCCAATAGAGTTTTGTGTAAGGCTTGTTATTAGGACTTGCAAAATTCAAGGTTTAGCATCCCCCCCCCCCCACACTTAAATTACACATTGTCCCCAATGTATCCTAAAAATAGGTTTTTAGGTTGATTAAATGTGTAAAAAGGTGTTTAAAAACAATTTTTTATGTTAATGGGCGTCTGGACACAAGCCCGTGTTGGTCCGGGTACGGACCCATGTTCAGATTGCCGGTATCATTTTAAACAGAAGGCTGGGCACGGGGGCATGTCCAGTGAATACGGCCCCGTGTCCAGTTACCTGAACTGGGCATTTTCTACAGATCCTTGGGCACGGGGGCGTGTTGGGCTGAGCACGGCCCCGTGCTGAACTTGCTGTAATGAAGAAAAATTGTCGGGAGGCTCTGTTTTTGTGCATGGGGTGTGGGTTCAAGTTTCCCTTAGTAACCTCCACCATTTCGAGTATGTTTTATTCCTGAAAAGTAAAACTAAACTAGAAAACATAAAAGTTAATCTAAACTAAAACTAAGGATAGTTCCGCGGAATGCCTCCGTGGTGCGCCACGTTTATAAGGGTCCTTGGCTAGACTCATAGTCAGTCATATGTTACCCAAGTGGGATGTTTTGCATCCCATGTTGCATCGTCGGAGAGCATCATCCAAGCTTGAGTCTATGACTTTCATATAGTTGACCGGGTCGTCCTCTTCTACCCTTTTCCCAACCCCGAACTCCATCTCTTTGTCTCCAACCCTCAATGTTAATTTGCCACCATCCGTGTCCACCATTGCGTGAGCGGTGGCTAGGAATGGTCTTCCTAAGATCAGTGGTACTTTGGTATCCTCATCCATATCTAGTATGACAAAGTCAGCCGGGAAGACAAAGTCTCTGACTTTTACCGATAGATTTTCGGCGACACCTTGTGGATACTTGATAGACCTATCAGCGAGCTGTATGCTCATCTTTGTGGGGCTTGTTTTACCTAGTCCGAGTCGGTCAAACATTGATGCGGGCATAAGATTTATGCTAGCCCCAAGATCGGCTAGTGCATTGCGTATGGGTGATCCCCCAATGGAACAAGGGATAGTGAAGCTTCCGGGGTCGATTTTCTTTTGTAGGAGTTTGTTAAGTAGTACGTCGGAGCATTCTTCGCTTAAATTAACTAATTGTAATGCTTTAGTTTTCCTTTTGTGGGTGAGAAAGTCTCTCATGAATTTTGAATATTTAGGCATTTGGGTGAGGACTTCCACAAATGGAAGATTGATGTGCAATTGTTTTAGTAAATTTACGAATTTTGTGAATTGCTCGTCGGTCTTTTGGCGAAGTAACCGACCGAGGTAAGGCACCGGGGGGTTCTTGGTAGGCTCTTGATTTAATGGAGGAGTCATCTCTTTTTGGGATGTTGGTGAAGTTGTGGTTTGGTTAGACGTACTCTTTTCAGACGGAGGTAGTGGAGCCTCCTCGAGACCTACGGTACGGTTTCTCAATATGATGAGATGCATTTTCGCCTTTGGGTTGGTTTCGGTATTACTGGGTAACGCGCCTTGTGGTCTCTCAGAGAAATTTTGAGCTAGTTGATTTAATTGTTTTTCAATGTTTTGAATACTAGCTTGTTGATTTCTAAAGTTTGATTCCACTTGTTGGAATCGGTCCGAGTTTTTCTTTTCGGTGTCGGAGATGAGGCGTGAGATAGTGTCTTCAAACCTCTCTTGCCCCCTTGTTGTTGTTGAGAGAAATTTTGTGACTCATTTCTTGGTTGTTGAAAGTTTGTTTGTTGGTTTTGGTTTTTTTTGTTACTACTATTGTCGGGTTCTCTCCAACCAAGGTTGGGGTGGTTACGCCATCCTTGGTTGTAGGTTCCCACTGGAGGACCTGACGGCCTAGGTCTATTATCAATGTAGTTTACCGTTTCTGTTTGATTATCCATTTCTTTCATACAACTCCAATTTTCTTGTGGCCCACCGCACCCTTTACAAGCCATGACCGAGGCCGTTTTTGCCATTTCTAACTTTTTGATTTTCGAAGAGAGGGCCTCGATTTGGGCTTGTAAAGAAGTGCTTTCGTCTACCTTATGGGAGCCCGCGACAATAGATTTTATGCCTCGGGGAGTGTGCCACTGAAAATTGTTTTGAGCAATTTCCTCAATTTAATTATAAATTTCATTTGGGCGACGATTACCTAGAAGTCCCCCGGAGCTAGAGACAAGTGTTTGTCTTGTGTGTGGCAACAACCCATTATAGAAAGTGAATAGTTGTTGCCATACCGCAAGACCATGATGTGGACACTTTTTTAATAGCTCCTTGAATCTTTCCCAAGTTTCGTATAAGGACTCCCCGTCCTCTTGTGCGTATGTATTAATTTCAGTCATTAATTTAGCCGTTTTAGAAGGAGGGAAATACTTATACAAAAACTTTTGGGCTAGTTCATCCCAAGTGTTTACCGAACCCACTGGGAGGGTGTTAAGCCAAGCCTTAGCTCGGTCTTTTAGTGAAAATGGGAACATTCGGCGGCGGATGGTGTTGTTTGATGCTCCACTGATGCGAAAAGTATCACATATTTCCAAGAAGTTGGTAATATGCAAGTGAGGATCTTCATCCGCAAGCCCATGGAGAGTTTCAGAATTTTAGAGCATTTGAATCAAATGCGGCGCCAAGATTGCCTACCATGGGATGTAGGTAATCCATCAGGGTACGTTGATCCGCCATTGGAAGTGGGTCCCCCGAAGCTTTCTCTTGGATTTTAACTTTAAGTCTTTTTCTTAGAAAGCGTTCGGGTTCGTCTAGAGCTTCTTTTATGTCTTTATTGGAACTGGAGCTCATACACTGCGTAGGGAATTCCGGTGCGGCGCCTGGGTCCCAAGTCATGCGATAAAAACAAAAAGATTGTTGGTCAGAACTCTCACAACGGCCTCGTGCTCAGCTGAACACGGCCCCGTGCTCAGCTCTCTGTAACTCGGAAAATAAAAACTACCAGTAAGGATGCTGAGCATGGCACGTGTTTGACCAGGCACGGCCCCGTTCTGTAGTTTGCAGAAACTGAAAAATTTAGAAAAATCCTAAAAAAACAGAAAAATAAGAAAAACGATTAGGCCGTTGATTCCTAACTTTCTTAGAATCCTTGTGTCCCCGGCAACGGCGCCAAAAACTTGATGCGTGTGTAGCGTGATATATTTTTATTGATATTTTAAGCCCTTTTTAACACTTTAGTCAAGTTTTAAATTTATAAAACACGATATTCTACTAACACTAAACACACATATGGGCAAGTGCACCCATTGTGAGCGTAATATAGCGTTGGTAAGATACCGAGGTCATCCAAGGACAAAAGAGCTTTTAGTACCGGTTTATCCTCAACGTCTAATCAAATCAAAAGTTTTAGAAAAGGTTTTAAACATGAAAATAAAAACTAAAAAATGCTAAAAAAATAAAAATAAAACAGATAGACAATATGAATCACTTGGATCCGACTCGCCTTTAATGTAACCTTTGATGATTTCCGCACTTTTGCACTTTTTAAGAGATTATCTTAGTTATAGTAGTAGGCCCCTCGTTTGTAGGTGACGTTATGCTCAACCCAGTAGTTTAAGTCAGCAATGATACAATCCTAAAGGGTTAGAATATTGAAAGATAATTAATTAAGTTATTAATGCGTAATGTGGTAGGCCCATCTTTTGAAGGTGACGTTACCTTCGGCTAAGTGGTTTGAGTCAGCAGGGATACAATCCCAAGTAGCTGGGTTAATGTATTAATAGTAGTTTACATATGAGGGGATCAAGCTATTCGCACCCCCGCCATCCAATACCAGTGGGTATTGAAGGAGGTCCTAGTAAGCTTGACCCAGGTCCTTGCAGAATCTATACACTGAACAAGGCAAGAACCTTACCAAACCATTCCCTTAACCCCCGACCAGGTAGCCAACATATCTCTATATAGACCGTAGAAATATGAATGGTGAAAATCTTTTATTTTATATAGACAGTAAAATAATGTCAATACACCACAGACAAATGATAAGGAAGTTTCACCTTCAACATAAGAAACTAGTTATTAAAGTCATTAATACAAAACCAAATAAAAAGTGTGAAAATATTAAAAATCAAAAGTATTACATTAAATGCTTGTCTTCACCAAGTGATGTAAGAGACTTAGGCAAACATGGCCTTTGATTGTCAAGAACTCTTACTATCAATCTTGGATCCCGAGACTACTACACACACTCTAAGGTGGATGATGGATGATGTTGGTGGATGTGGGTGTTGTAGTGGTGGTGGAATGTGGGTGAAGTGGGAGAGAGGTGGTTTGCCAAGGGATGCCTTTGAAGTGAACCAAGCACCCCTATTTATAGCCTGGACATTGCCCCATATCCATTGGGCACGGCCCCGTGTCCATCCTTTTTATCTTTCTTCATTAATTGCAATTGTCTGCATTAGCTCCACACGCCCCAGTGTTCACTAGGCACGGCCCCGTGTGTAGAAGCGTATCTCTACTATCAAGATTTGCTTAGATTCTGCGAATCTTAGCGTTTACCACGGCCTGTGTTGAGCTGGGCACGCCCCCGTGTCGGGAATAGAAGCTTCTATAGCTTTGTCTTTTCTACAGACAACTGGCCACGCCTCCGTGTCCGCTGGGCACGGGGCCATGGTCAGCCTTCTGTTTGCTTGTTTTTGCTTGGGAAGATGTTGTCGAGGGGTCGGGCATGCCACGTTTATTTCTTTTTTTTTTTGTATTTATATTAGATTTGGCTGCATATTTGGTCCTTTTGTTCAATTAAGCTCATTTGGTCCTGAAAATACAAAAGACAAAAGCACAATTTTTCCAACATTAGTACTAAAAAAAGGGTTAGTTTTATGCCTCATTTGATGTAATTTATATGTTGCATTTTACACACATCACGTTTCATAAGAGAAATTACTTATTTGGGCATAACATGCCTCTTTAAAATTCCATTTCTATACAAGTTCACATACCTCATGGGAGATCACTCAACACTCAGCCGAAGATGTATTTTTGTGAAACACTTGAGACCGGCATGGAACTTACTTCTACCATATGCTTTCCAATCAACCAATCCTCCTTCTTTTTAACTATAAACCTTTGTAAATATCAAGAGGACTTGGGGAAGGGTTACGCTTGGGCTAAAGGTAGGTAGTTATGGGTTAGTCGGTCGTCCTAAAACTTTTTGTTTTTGTGACTTTTATTCAAACTAAGCATTTTCAAACAAAGTTTCTTTGAGGACTTTGTTTGTTTATTGCTAGACTTCATTTTTTTTATAAAGAAACATCACAAGAGAACCGAGCTTTTTACTATAATAAAGGGTTGAAAAGAAAAAGGTATTGGTGGTTAAAGGGTGTTTGTTTTGTGGGTTTAGAAATAAAAAGGTTTAGGCTCAAAGGGGTTAACTATGGGGATTTTGGGTATGTGATAAAGAAAATGAAAAATAACGGTGTTGAAAAGAAAATGGGTTAGTCCTAATGCCTCCATCATTTACTTACTTGGGTTTAAGTTGGTAAGGACCGGGAATGTATCGTCGTGGAAAGTTCTAGAGTCGTAAGAACCAAGCGGCTTTTCACACAAGAAATGAAAAATGAGCATTTAGTTTAAAGATGTATATTTGTATGCTCAATAAAGGCTCAAAACTCACTTATTATGGGAATGGGTTTTTAATGTGATCAAGTATATATAATCAAATTTTAACTAGATTTGTCATGTCGTTTCATAATTTTCTTATGTTGGTTCTTTTTATCACTACGTTATCCGTTGTTAATTTGTAAAAATATAACCTTTTTAGAACTTGTTATTCCCAAATTAAACCAAGACAAGTAAAAAAAATGAAAAGTTTTGAAAAAAATTGGGGTGATTAGCGGTTCCAATAGAGTTTTGTGTAAGGCTTGTTATTAAGACTTGCAAAATTCAAGGTTTTAGCATCCCCCTCCCCCACACTTAAATTACACATTGTCCTCAATGTGTCCCAAAAATAAGTTTTTAGGTTGATTGAATGTGTAAAAAGGTGTTTAAAAACAAAATTTATGTTACTGGGCGTCTGGACACGGGCTCGTGTTGGTCCGGGCACGGCCCCGTGGTCAGATTGCTAGTATCATGTTAAACAGAAGGCTGGGCATAGGGGCGTGTTCAGTGAGCACGGCCCCGTGTCCAGTTACCTGTACTGGGCATTTTCTGCAGATCCTTGGGCACGGGGGCATGTTGGGCTGAGCACGACCCCGTGCTGAACTTGCTATAATGAAGCAAAATTGTCGGGAGGCTCTGGTTTTGTGCATGGGGTGTGGGTTATTCTTTCCCTTGGTAACCTCCACATTTTCGAGTGTATTTTATTCCTGAAAAGTAAAACTAAACTAGAAAACATAAAAGTTAATCTAAACTAAAACTAAGGATAGGTCGGCGGAATGCCTTCGTGGTGCGCCACGTTTATAAGGGTCCTTGGCTAGACCCAAAGTCAGTCATATGTTACCCAAGTGGGATGTTTTGCATCTCATGTTGCACCGTCGGAGAGCATCATCCAAGCTTGAGTCTATGACATTCATGTAGTTGACCGGGTCGTCGTCTTCTACTCTTTTCCCAACCCCGAACTCCATCTCCTTGTCCCCAACCCTCAATGTTAATTTCCCACCATTCATATCTACCATTGCGTGAGCAGTGGCTAGGAATGGCCTTCCTAGAATGAGTGGTACTTCGGTGTCTTCCTCAATATCAAGTATGACAAAGTCGGCCGAGAAGACAAAGTCTCTTACTTTTACCAATAGATTTTCAGCGACACCTTGTGGATATTTGATAGACCTATCGGCGAGTTGTATGCTCATCTTTGTGGGACTTGTTTTACCTAGTACGAGTCGGTCAAACATTGAAGAGGGCATGAGATTGATGCTAGCCCAAGAGCGGATAGCGCATTGCGTACGGGTGATCCCCCAATGGAACAAGGGATGGTGAAGCTTCCGGGGTCGATTTTCTTTTGTGGGAGTTTGTTAAGTAGTACAGCGGAGCATTCTTCACTTAAATTAACTAATTGCAGTGTTTCAATTTTCCTTTCCTGAGTAAGAAAATCTCTCATAAATTTTGAATATTTAGGCATTTGAGTGAGGACTTCCACAAATGGAAGATTGATGTGCAATTGTTTTAGTAATTTTATGAATTTTATGAATTGCTCATCGGTCTTTTGGCGAAGTAACCGACCTGGGTAGGGCACGGGGGGGGGGGGGGTTCTTGGTAGGTTCGTGATTTAGCGGAGGAGTTGTCTCTTTTTGGGGTGTTGGCGAAGTTGTGGTTTGGTTAGACGGACTCTTTTCAGACGGAGGTAGTGGAGCCTCCTCGGGACCTACGGTACGGTTTCTCAACGTGATGAGATGCACTTGCGCCTTTGGATTGGTTTCGGTATTGCTGGGTAACGCGCCTTGTGGTCTCTCGGAGAAATTTTGAGCTAGCTGATTTAGTTGTTTTTCAATGTTTTGAATACTAGCTTGTTGATTTCTAAAGCTCGATTTCATTTGTTGGAATCGATCCGGGTTTTTCTTTTCGGTGTCAGAGATGAGGCGTGAGATAGTATCTTCAAGCGTCTCTCGTCCCCATTGTTGTTTTTGAAAAAAAAAATTGTGACTCATTTCTTGGTTGTTGAAAGTTTGTTCGTTGGTTCTGATTTTGTTGGTTACTACTATTGCCGGGTTCTCTCCAACCAAGGTTAGGGTGGTTACGCCATCCTTGGTTGTAGGTACCCGTTGGAGGACCTGACGGCCTAGGTCTATTATCAATGTAGTTTACCGTTTCCATTTGATTATCCATTTCTTTCATACAACTCCAATTTTCATGTGGCGCACCACACCCTTCACAAGCCATAACCGAGACCGTTTTTGTCATTTCTAACTTTTTTGATTTTCGAAGAGAGGGCCTCGATTTGGGCTTGTAAAGAAGTGCTTTCGTCTACCTTATGGGCACCCGGGGCATTAGATTTTATGCCTCGGGGAGTGTGCCACTGAAAATTGTTTTGAGCAATTTCCTCAATTTGATTATAAATTTTATTTGGGCGACGATTACCTAGAAGTCCCCCGGAGCTAGAGTCAAGTGTTTGTCTTGTGTGTGGCAACAACCCATTATAGAAAGTGGATATTTGTTGCCATACTGCAAGACCATGATTAGGACATTTTCTTAATAGCTTCTTGAATCTTTCCCAAGTTTCATGTAAGGATTCCTCGTCCTCTTGTGAGTATGTGTTAATTTCAATCATTAATTTAGCCGTTTTAGAAGGAGGGAAATACTTATACAGAAACTTTTGGGCAAGTTCATCCCAAGTGTTTACCGAACCACTTGGGAGGGTGTTAAGCCAAGCCTTAGCTCGGTTTTTTAGTGAAAATGGGAACATGAGGAGGAGGATGGCGTCATTCGATGCCCCGTTGATCCGAAAAGTATCACATATTTCCAAAACGTTGGTAATATGTAAATGTGGATCTTCATCCACAAGCCCATGGAAAGCTGCGGAGTTTTGGAGCATTTGTATCAAATGCGGCCGAAGTTCAAAGTTGTTTGCATCGACATTCGGTGCATTGATAGCGGCGCCGAGATTACCCACCATGGGTCGTAGGTAATCGAATAGGGTACGTTGTTCCGCCATTGGAAGTGGGTCCCCCGAAACTTTCTCTTGGATTTTAGCTTTAAGTCTTTTTCTTAGAAAGTGTACGGGTTCGTCTAGAGGTTCTTTTAGAAAGTCCTACAATAAAAACAAAAAGATTGTTGGTCAGAAGTCTCACCACGGCCCCGTGGTCACTGACCACGGCCCGTGGTCGTGGTTACAGTGATTGTTTCCTGGATCCCTGTTACTGGAAAGTTCAACACGGCCCCGTGCTGCACCGGCGCGGCCCCGTGGTCACCTTTCTGTAACTCTGAAAACAAAAACTGCCAGTAAGGATGCTGGGCACGGCGCGTGTCCGACCAGACACGGTCCCGTGCTGAAGTCAGCAGAAGCAGAAAAATCTAGAAAAATCCTAAAAAAAACAGAAAAAAAGATTAGGCCGTTAATTCCTAACTTTCTTAAGATCCTTGTATCCCTGGCAACGACGCCAAAAACTTGGTGTGTGTTATGTTTTTATTGATATTTTAAGCCCTTTTTATCACATTAGTCAAGTTCTAAATTTATAAAACACGATATTCTACTAACACTAACCGCACACATGGGCAAGTGCACCCATCGTGAGCATAGTATAGCGTTGGTAAGATACTGAGGTCGTCCAAGGACACAAGAGCTTTTAATACCGGTTTATCCTCAACGTCTAATCAAATCAAAATTTTTAGAAAAGGTTTTTTAAACATGAAAATAAAAACTAAAATGCTGAAAAATAAAAATAAAAATAAAACAGATAGACAAGATGAATAACTTGGATCCGACTCGCCTTTAATGTAACCTTTGATGAGTTCCACACTTTTGCATTTTTTAAGAGATTATCTTAATTATAGTAGTAGGCCCCTCTTTTGAAGGTGACGTTACCCTCAACCCAGTGGTTTGAGTCAGCAAGAATACAATCCCAAAGGGTCAGAATATTGGAAGGCAATTAATTAAGTTATTAACGCGTAAAGTGGTAGGCCCCTCTTTTGAAGGTGACGTTACCCTCGGCTAAGTGGTTTGAGTCAGCAGGGATACAATCACAAGTTGCCGGGTTAATGTATTAATAGTAGTTTACATATGAGGGGATCAAGCCATTCGCACCACCGCCATCCAATACCAGTGGGTATTGAAGGAGGTCCTAGTAAGCTTGACCCAGGCCCTTGCAGGATCTATACACTGAACAAGGCAAGAACCTTACTAAACCATTCCCTTAACCCCCCGACCTGGTAGCCAACATATCTCTATATAGACCATAGAGATATGAATGGTGAAAATCTTTTACTTTATATCGACAGTAAACTAATGCCAAGACACCACGGACAAATGATAAAGAAGTTTCACCTTCAACATAAGAAACTAGTTATTAAAGTCATTAATACAAAACCAAATAAAAAGTGCGAAAAGATTAAAAATCAAAAGTATTACATTAAATGCTTGTTTTCACCAAGTGATGTAAGAGACTTAGGCAAACATGGCCTTTGATTGACAAGAACTCTTACAATCAATCTTGGATCCCGAGATTACTACACACACTCTAAGGTGGAAGATGGATGATGGTGGTGGATGTGGGTGTTGTAGTGGTGGTGGAGTGGTAGCAAAGTGGGAGAGAGGTGGTTTGCAAAGGAATGCCTTTGAAGTGAGCCAAGCACCCCTATTTATAGCCTGAACAGAAGCCCGGCCATGACCCCGTGTCCGCTGGACACGGCCCCATGGCATCCTCTTTCTCTTCCTTCATTAATTGCTCTTGTCTGTATTAGGCTCCATACGGCCCCGTGTTTGCTGGACACGGCCCCGTGTGCAGAAGCGTATCCGTACTATCAAGATTTGGAAAATTCTGCAAATCTTAGCGTTGACCACGCCCCGTGCTGAGCTGGGCACACCCCCGTGTCGGGAATAGAAGCTTCCACAACTTTGTCCATTTCGGCAGACACCTGACCACGCCCCCGTGTCTGCTAGGCACGGGCCGTGGTCAGCCTCCTGTTTTTTGTTTTTTCTTGGGGAGATGCTGTTGAGGGATCGGGCATGCCACGTTTTAATAAACTATGGTGTTTTGAAAACTTTGATATTTTTCCTGACACCCGGTCTTAATAAATTTCCGTTGCGATAATTTTAATAAACACCGGTACCACTTGTATTTGCTCATGGCTCCCGCCCAGGGTATTTTTGTTTTTATTTGATTTTTTATTAATATAAAGGTTATTCAGAACTGTTAACGTGTATACGGGGTATATTTAGGGCGTTAGGGGGTGTTTTAAGGGTTTTAGGAGGGTTGTTATATGCGGTCCTAATCCTGCCCCAAGTTTGAGGCCCTTCGATGGCGAATCCTAAAACGACCCTATCCGCCCAACTTGTGGCTAACATGATATCCTCTACATCGGTTCAACAACATGCCATTAAAATAAAATGGTTCGAGAATATAAAAAAGGTTGAGAGTGTTAAAAAATGAGTAGATGGAAGAGTTTTTGGTAAAATAAAATATGAGAGCGTGTGTGTATATTGGTTTGATTGTTTGATTTTTCTTTAAACTACCGTTGCACAACAGTAACATGCACAAATATCAAGTAGGTAATGC